>JAZGTJ010003302.1:0-36292 GCA_036877575.1 Botia almorhae | reverse complement strand
ATTATATGTGGAGTCTACAGGTTCTATTGAGCTTTGCTTTGTTTACTGAGTTTATAAAACAGTTTATTGAGAGAATGGGACAATATGTCAGATGACTGGATGCTTTACAGTAAAACCAGGCTTTGCCAGCTTCGGAACAGCCTGCTTATTACCTGATGGATTTTAAATGGCTGACACACATGGCACAGCAACAACATTTTTTCTCATGGTTTCTCTTTAAATGTGACTTTGTACATTTTAATAAAGTCTTATTCTAGGATAGTGGCTTTTTGGAGTGTGTCTGCTCTCTGCTCTATCATCCCTGAGTGTATCATCCCTAATGCTCTGATATTATTTCCTACAAAAAAACGTTCTGTTCATCTTGTCTGTAGTAGCAGAATACAATATCCGCTTGTAAAAGTAGCTTTGCAGACTTGGCTTGTTGGCTCCTAAGGCAAAATGTTTAAATGATCTCGTCTTATGTAAGTCACGTTTTAAGTTTTCTACAATTATCAGTTGTCTAATCTGACCTTTGTCTTCTGCTCTTTGAGATGCGCACCAATAATCAAACAGCACCTTTAGGTTAATCAGTTACCTTCTCCACAATGGGACTGTCCACAGACAGTCTTACATCTAGAGCCAATTTTAATATTATAAACTCCGCAATTGGTAATGCCTGCTCTTTTGCATTAGTTAAAAGCAGTTCTTTGTGTGGCGATTCCTTAAAACTATCGTCTACCGATGCCATTTTGACTTAAGTAATTGACTTAATTAAAGAGCAGAGCTACTCAACTTCCCTAAACAGTGGCCTTTAAGCCCTAAAATTCAATAAGCAATTGGTGTGTTTTTTCACCAAAGGCCCTTAGTTTGTTTAATACACTCTACATGCACCAACTTACTTTCCCGATAATGAAATTACCACAATGTTAACATGGCAAGTTTTCACAAGCTCAATATATATGATTCAAAAATTCAGTTTCACCAAAAAATGATCCCACACAACAAAGATTTACCCTATAAGAAAGAAATAGAGAATATTTCCTAGTCTTTAGTGGTGTTAGGGGCTCAGGGCAACTTTAAACACTAAAAGACTTTTAAAAGACTGGTCGCAAGTGAACTTAAGCATACCCCCACTCTGAATAACCACTAAAAATAAAAAAGTCAAAATAAAGTGGTAGGTCCACCACCTGCCTGATTACCATGAAAAAAATGGGCTAAGTACTCACATAGGACACCCACCACCACATGAAGTATAGTCCAGATAAGCCCTATCACTTTTAAAGACAGGACAGCAAATCACTTATGAGAAGCAGGGCTAGTTCCAATCTGATTTCAATTTTATATTAAACTTAGTCTAGTGGTTCCATACTATATGTTTATTAAAATTTAATGTTTGAATATTTGTAAATTCTCATATTCTTATTTATTCATCATCATTCATTACGGACCCAATGAATCTGCTGATTTTTACAGCCAGTCTGATCTTAGTTAGAGGTTGCCAGGTAAAGTAATATTTTAAAATCTGACCAAGCTATGGTTGCTCTGATAATAGTTATCTTAGTCACGATCGTGTAACTTGCTAAGTCAGGTGATAGAAATCTGGAGATCTTGGTTGACGTGCTCCCTGCTCCATTCAACCACAAGGTCTCAGTCTGATCTTATCCTGACATACATTTTGTGGTCACATCGGACTCCTTCCAATATCCTGGCAATAACAATTTCCGAAGAACATAAAATATATCAAGAATAACAATTTATTATGCCTGCCAGGTTGAAACAGCAATTAAAAGCAATAAAAGACAGAATGTTAATTTAATTTTAAGAATAAATCATCAACATAATACAAAAGTTTAAGTCACAGTTTATATCATACCTGGCAATAGACACACACAGCAATGGTGTGGGAAGTTCAGATTACAGAATGCTTCCCTAAATCATTAGCCACCTTATATACACACTACACAGTCATACATTTTTTGACAAAGTCACTCAGATCACTCATTTCCCTGTTTCCAATAAATTAAATTCCAAAACTGACTTATGGCTAACCATTCATGTTGTCCAAAAATGTCAGTTGATGCAGTATGGTAATGAATGTTCATTTTGTTCGGGTTCAGAGAGAACTGAATATCAGACCTGCATTCACGATTACAGATATACTGTAAACCCACTAGAAAAGGTCAAGGATTTTTGTATAACCACTTGAAAGTGTGAGGATATGCAATAACTTCGTTTTGTGACATAACTTTCAAGAACTTTCACACCTTTATTTATACACAAACCCCATCTGTGTTATGAAGCCCTGACTTTTGGACTATTGGTGCTTCCATGGCCTGTGATCTGGAACTGATGTTACGTACCAAGGAACAACACAGTTGACTTGGTGGTAATTTTTATGTTTGAAATTAATTAATGTAGATCACTAAAGGACAGGGCTCGAAATTGCAACAATTTTGGTTACATATACTCCTTCACCCTCAAAATGTATTTGAAGCACTTGTGCTAGTGCAGATTTTCTTGTGTTGCGACTTGTTTTCATTTCTTTACAAAACCTTTACTAATTACTGCAGTGTTAAATAACCAATTAAACCTCATCTTTACCTTTTTAAGTTTAATGCTTATTTAAGATCTTAATTTAGATTTTAGATTAGGTTATGGTTAATGTTAGTCATTAATCACTCATCACAATCACATACTGCATCTGTTATGCACATTTTCATATTTCTGAACTTGGGTGGCTGTTTAAAGCTGTTGTAAAATAATTGATTCAACACTAAAATGGCGCGAAACTGCATGTGATCTCGCTTTTAATTAATGAAGTACATGTTTGGAGTGCTTTTTTTGAAGCACCGATCGCTCATAACACAAACACTTTTGATGATAAAAAGCCACAGCAGTAAAAGTGCGTGCCTTATAGAAAGTAAAGAGTGACTCAGTGTTCAGTGTTGGGAAAGCAACTCTGAAACTGTAGTTTGGCATGCTAAAATGTATTACTGCATTATGAATGAGTGGAATGCCAAAAATCCATCACTCTATATCACACTTGACTTTAAACCTTCTACTGCTTTACATAATGATGAGACGATTAGTTCTTAGTAAACCAGACGGTTGCACACCAAAACGAGCCATGTTACACACATTAGTGGAATTCTGCTGTCAGACGCAAAATGGCACCATTGGTGTGTGTAGTGTGTACACTCATAAGTAACAATGTGTTCAATTTTAGAAAATGTGGCGTGATGTGACACTTCTCATAAGGTGTATGACTGGCTTGACGCCGCACTGCTTTAAAACATTGCTGCTCCCCAACACTGAACCTCATAGCACCTGTCACGTTTATATTCTAGAGATCCACCTGTTATATACAGACATTTTTTTGCTAATTTATGCTTCAAAATACTTTAAATTATCCTATCTATCTTTAATATGGCATTGTAGTTTTCTGCAAGTTTTCCACAAAGTTCATCCCCTAATGTCAGGCACTGTTTAAAAAAAATATGAAATCAGCTGGTAAATAAAAAAGCTGAAAAAGAAAGTTTTAAGTGTTTGTATTATTATGAATACATTAAAATTGGAGGACAAGATGCATTGAATCGTGAGGCTTGAAAAGTGAAGATTGACAGCTTTAGCGATCATGTGATGAATGTGGATCCACCAGGGGAAAGGGACCATCAAAATAAAGTGTTACCCAGAACTTATTGCAGTTCTTATACAACACTATTGTTGCATTTTTAAAACATCTCTGTCACAGGTCTTTAAACTTTAAAAGCATTTTAACACAAGTAAGAGCTCCAAGTTGGAAAAATGTTTGACTGGATAAATTAAGAAGAGGCATTACATTTACATTTAGGCATATGCTTTTATCCAAAGCGACTTATATTGCATTGTACTATACATTGATTCTAAGTATGTGCAATCCCTGGGATCAAACCCATGACCTTGGCGTTGTTAACGTCATGCTCTAACCACTGAGCTACAGGAAAGCTAACAGTTTCCATTATTGTAGAGAAGCAGCCAAGATTCTTGAAAAATCAGGCATTTAAAGTTCCTGCTCACATAAAAAAGCTATTTTGAAAAAAATGGACAGAAGTGTAAAAAGGGGCAAGTGAATCCGGTCTGTCCACAAGCAGTTGTAATCATGTATATTGCTGTCATCACACAAATACCATATCCCTGGGGTGAATGGTAGCACGGTTAATTGAAACTAAATGGATTCTTTGGCACGGTGTGAGATGCCAGCAGGCACAAGTACAGATGGCCAATGGAGGTGAAAATGGGCATCATATGGTCACAGCAAGAGACTAGCAACAAGCAATTTATATAGCTGACACAAAATGTCTGTGGGGTAAAAAAAATAAACATAAAAACATGTGTGTCAAATGTGTTTAATTTTAAAACTGTATTTGAGAGAAAGTTCTCTAGTTCAAATAGAAAAAAAAACAGATAATTATATAAAATAAATTTGTAGGTGGCACCCAGGGAAGACAAACAGAGATGAATTATGATTTGGAAATGAGCGTAGTTAAAACACAGCTTGAAGCAAATTAGTTTCAGTAAAAATTAATAAAGGTTATAAGACAGCTTTTCAGGGACAATGTAATAACAAAACTATCAAGAGATATTAAAAGTAATATTCCAATGGTCATGCTGGTATGAATGGGAACCCTATTAAATTTGACAACTTGCTAATATTATCTTTAAGAGCTGATTTTCAGCAGGTGGTAACAGGTCTGTAGTGTCTAAATTTTTTTGTTTACAGTCATATGGGACTGTTGTACATTAAGGTACACAATTAACTGTTTGTAAAACTGTTAAAGTTTCTAATAGATGGAAGAAGAGAAAAACTTTTAAGTAGAAACAAGACTGATTTCAATGTTGAACCAAATAAATTGCTGCCACATAATTATTATTATAAATATTGTGACCATTGCAATGATGTTCTATGATATGGGGCAAATAAGACTGATTCTGCAATTTAATACTGTAACATCTGCTGCTGTACTTTATGCTTTGGGGGGAAGCTATTTGTTATGTAGGAGGTCCCCGATCCCCCAGCAGGAACCCTCACCAGAATACTAATCCGCTATTTCAGACTACAATTCCCATCGGCCCCGTACCCAGGACTGATGAGCTTCCTGTTCCACACCTGCGCCCAATCAGCGTCCCTATAAAGCCCAGGCTCACATTTGAATCAGTGCGATGTCTTGTTTTGCCATGTGCAACATTCCAGAGCGTTATTTTGGACTGCCTTCACGTTACCGTTTGGACTGTTTTTCGATTCTTTGCCACCTGCCTCTCGTTTTTGTGCTTTGGACATTGTTGTTGATTGTTTGCTGCCTGCCTCGACCCTTGTCTACGCTGGTTTTTGACTTTCGCCTGTTTTTGGATTGTGTTTGTTAATAAAATACTGCATATGAAACCTATTATTAACTGTTACACTATTAACTGTTTGTTATACATAAGCAATCAGGTAGATCTGTACAAGGGTTAGGTATTGTTTGGTAACATTAATTATTATTGAATTCTATTTTTAATTAAGGTTTATGTTTCGTGTTTGGTTTAAAGTTAAGTTTCATTTTAAAAATGTTGTTAAATTTAAATATTCCATTGGGGAAATTAGTGTTACATCGAAATATCTGTGTAAAGTTCTCTAACTATTGCTAGTACAGCAGTATGAAAATAAATATCAGTTGTATGTCTTGTTCTTTTTTTTGGAGAATAAAGGCTCCCTTAGGCTCAATTGCTACAACATTAAAGCACACAGGGTATTGCAGTGTACCAGTGTACCATTGCCTTGGTCTGAGATAGCTGGGATAGACTTCAGCACTCCCCGCAACTCCAAATACGGAGAAGCAGCAAGCAGAATGGATGGATGTTTATATACAGATTGTTTAAGAATAGTGCACCAAAAAATGAAAACCATGTCATATTTTTGTTATTGTTGTGTTCTTTCAAACCCCTGCTTTTATTTAGTGCAACACAAAAGTAGGAATTTTTATATAGCTCCTGCCAACCACATTTAATAGTGAAGCCACATTCTCAATTTTAATGCAGACTGGGTTTCCCAAGTTACTTAGTTTATTACGAAAAAAGTATTACATTTTTCTTCTATTCTCTGAAACATAAAAACAGTCTTTTAGTCTTGTCAGTTAAAGATTCTGATGACCTTCAGCACAATGACTGAAAGATTTTGTTAATTTATTGGCTCATCAAAAGTCTGTCACTGAATAATTCAAATTCAACTTCTTACAGACAGTCTGAGCTGAAGTGTCAAGTTTGAGCAAAAAAGTTCAGATTTATATATTCACGCTTAAAAGAGACTTAAGGGAACAGACAACATCCAGCTCATCATAGTCAACACATTCTCACTTCCAACTAGTCTTATAATGACACTTGGTCAGGACCCCTCAGTGTCACTTTTAATGTGCAGGGTACCCCCTTGGCAGTATTGGCAGTAAGTGCGGAGTGCACTGTCGCTTATGATTGGTTTCCTTGTGCATCACAATCTTTGCGATTGTTAAAGTACAAATGCTTTTATAAATAATTATAAAATAATCATAATTAATAATTTAATAAATAATAATTTAGATAATAAGATATTATAAATACATAAGATATTTTGGAGCACCTAAACCCACCCCTACACTAAACCTACTGGTTTCTCAACAATATAAAACACGTAACAGGCAAAAGAAAGTACAGTCACATGTATTAATTGTAACAACTAGCCAAAACTCAGTATAAAAATATAACAAACAATGCATATTGCATTTCAGGTCTTCCAAAGCCAGGCAGTAACCTCATATGAATCACTAAAACAATCCCGTTCTGTGAATATACACAATCATGTCTCATTCAAAAGAAACACTCAAACATTCGCATAATACAATCAGTCATGAGACACACAATAGCTAATGTCGTTTTACAACCGAAGCTGACATTATGCTTTTGGCGATTTTAAAATTTTTATGGTGGACAGAAAGAGTGATCTGTGCTCACAAATCAATAATTTGGCCACAGAACACAGAATTGGAATATTTGTAATTTTTGACTATAGTTGCATCTGCCTGTTATAACCTGTTTTATATTATATAATAAACAAATGGGTAGGTTTAGTCATTTCGTAAAAAAATTATGTTTACTGTTTAAATTTAAAACCACACCCTTATACATATGCAATAATGACAAAATTATATGCCAATATATAATTTCATCATGATGATAAAATTGCTGTGGGTCTGTGTCTGTGTACAGTTTTCCATCAAAAGCAATGGAGAACCCTGCACGTCACCAAATGCTGCTAAAGGGGTCCTGCACGTCAAAAAGCGACACCCAGGGGTTCTGACCAAGTGTCAATATGTAATGTATTGGGAGTAAGAATATGTTGTCATAGTGGATTAAAATGGACTGTAATCAGAAAATGTTGCTTACAGGGCCAATTATATTTTGAGCTTACTGCTGAGAAAAGCTTGCAGGAGATTGATCAGTTTGTTATCATGTTCAGTTTTATGTGGAAATGACTTCCTGTCTGATGGTTCAGTAGTTTACCAAATGGAAAAGCAGAGCATATATATATATATATATATATATATATATATATATATATTTTAGCGGTCATAGTNATATATTTTTTAGCGGTCATAGTTAATCACTCTGAATTAGTTTAAATTACTGAATCTAAACTGCCAGCCAAGGTTTTGTTGTACAAGTCATTCATGGGTCACAGCACGGCAGATCGGGGGATTTTTAATAAAGCTGCAAAGTAGGATGAGCAAATAGTTCACCCTAAATAGAATTTAAGCCATTGATGCATGATGGGTAAACAAGTCACAAGCAACAGCAGTTGTGTTGTCTGCAGTAAAATTAGACTACATTCACACAACAGCAGAATATGGTTGTCAGTCCTCTTTTAGAGTGTTAAATGTGGTTATGATCACAAACCAAAACCAAATTCTGTTGATAAAGTGACTCCCCTGCTTTTTAAAAATTCACAACTGCATGTATGTGTCAGTCTGAGGATGTCCAGAGAGAGGTCACTTACTCAAGGGCATCGTATTTGCTGTTTCCCCTGGTGTAATTTCAGGTCTGATTCAGGCCAGCTCTGGCATATTTATATATTTTTTTAAAGCTGGGGTGTAAAGTGCTGATAAAAACTGGATCAGGTGGTGAAATATAAAAGACAAAGAAAACAACAATCTATTCTGGGTAATACAAAATGAGAGGAGGTGAGACACACAGTATCAGACACCCTTCTAGACAAAGGTGAATGATGCTATCTGAACTCCAATTATCCCTTACCAAGTGGCCATCCATGCAAATTAAATACGGCAACAAAGATACATAACTGATAATGATATTTTGAAGGTTTACAATTTCATTGAAACACATCCAGTCACCTGAATTCTAGATCATTCAAGATAAACAATTTATTTCATGCATTCCCTGAGGACTCAAACCCATGATCTCAGCATTGCTAGCAATATACTATACAGAAATGTCATTAATCCAACAGTATCTTAATGTGTAGAGACATATATAAATGGGCCATTCTAGGTTGAAACATTGTGATTTTGTGGAGCTTTGAGAATATTGCTCTTTGTTTAAGCAGCCTGACATAGCAACTTAGTGTGAGTTTGTTGCAAGGTATGGGTATTCTTGTTTGGTATGGGAGGGCTGGTAGGAGCGTTTGTGAAACCAATTCAAGAACAATTGTTATTTTTCAAATTGCATTTGGTGCTGCTAGTGGCACAAAAATCACACAATGTATCTTTTCTCTGAAAGAATATGCAAAGTGGTTTTAGTTTAGTCGGAGCACTGAATACAATGCCATGAAACAGAATGAAGTGAGTTTTGATGCATGTACCTCCCAGACAAAAATGATGTTACAATCATCTGCAGCCTGTCAAGACAAATCATGGTTTTCCCTCAGGATAAGCCCATCAAAGTTTCATTCTAGATGTCAGTATTTTTCAGTCTGATTGTTCTGAAGGCAGAGAGCCCTGTTTAGTTCACAAATTTTTTATGAAAGCTGGTTGTATCACTGCAGCTCCCCATCAAGTCATTTGAGAAAAATCTACTGTCTGACATGATGTGCTCCTGGCATAAGCCATAAATTAAACATGTCAAAGAAGTCACTAGTTTTGTCTGGATGTACAGATAATTTGCTGCTCTTTAAAACAACCATTTTCACTTCACAACATAATCAGAGATTATTACCTATTTTTACCTATTAGCTGTTTTGGAGGAAAGGAGGGAGATGGAAAGGGATACCCAGTACAGTAGTTTAATCATTTTTTAACAAAATCACATTTTGAGGACAGATTCATAACTTATATCTCTGAGAAGACTAATCAAGGCTAACAAAGCCGTGCTGGTCTGCAGGGTTTCCCAGGGAGCCAGAGCTCAGCGTATTTGTCTTCATCAAGCTGTTCTTTTAGATGACCTATTAAGATGGTGTCATAGAAATGTTAAGAAATAATGTACTTCGCTTTTGAGTTTTATTGAGACAAAGTCAGGTATATATATAGAAGCAGGTTTTGTGAGTTTGTCTGAAAAAATAAAGCAAGAACTGGAGGCCAACTCGAGCAGAATTAAAAGAGGTCAACCCAATCTTAACCATTAACATTTTGCGATAACCACCTGGATGTACATTATCCTGCTTATTACATGGCTGCTTACCCTGAGTAAATAATTGGACACAAAATAATGATTTAAATAATTTTATTAGCTCATTTGTAACAAATTCAGACCTGTCATAAGAAAAGAGACAGCAAAGTAATACATTAAACATATTAGTACTGGTCAAACTACAGTACCCAGATGGTGGTGTGATAACAGTTTTAGCCCTTGTTATTGGGGATAACATATCTCGTAATGTCACAACCGACCCATCAAAATCAAGTATTCCACAGAGCCTTATAATATTTCAAATTATACATTACATGAGACTACTGTTGTAACAGAGACGTTGACTCAGTGGGATCCATATGCAGCAGTTTAATATGTAGAATAAACAATAGACAGGCAATGGTCAAACACCGGCAAACAGAGCAATGGAGACAAGACAAAATCTGAGTGAGTAAACAGGCAAGGGTCAAGGCAGGCAGAAAACACTCAACAAGAGCAAAGTCCGTAACAAAAACAATAGGCAGGCAGCAAAGTATCAAAAACATTAAACAGTCCACTTGGCACCAGGTGATCAGTTCAGGGAAACACTCTGAAATGTTGCTCACGGCAAAACAAGACATCACACTAACTCAATCGTGGGCCTGGGCTTTATAGTGCAAGTAATTGAGACCAGGTGGCAAACAGGAAGCTCATCAGTCCAGGATATGGGGCTGATGGGAAATGTAGTTCTAGATAGCGGTTAGTATTCTGGCGAGGGTTCCAACTTCCTCCGTAACACCTGTGACATATTCTTTATTTTAACTTGTCACGATAGTATAACTGAGGTAAATCAAGTTTTTTGGAATTAGTAAAAAAACAAACACCTGTCTTCATTCTGTTGTTTACATTTCTTTATAATATTCAACAAACCATAACCTTGAAATGAGATGAATGACAACATGCCTCTTTTGAGGAACTGAAAACACCCACAGAAATTAAGTTAATAAAAAGTAACATCGTAGAGTGGTAGTGCAACTGCTAAAAATATTATTTGACAACTCAAATAATACCCTTTCTATGTCAGATTTAATGTAACTGAAAAATATGACAAAAATATTTAGATAGTTAACAATGGTACCACTGTACCTAAATTACACCAAAAACCCTTGATTACAATATTATTGAAATGCACATAAACAAATGCCATTAAATTGATCTGCCTTATTTAATTCAGTCCATTGTTTAATTTATTTTGTTAATTTATAACCATTTATTTCAATAAACAGCATAGGCATTTCGAAATAAAAAGCAGTCTCCAAAGAGAAAATTTGTTTTCTAAAACTCATTCAAATCTCCTAGCATTTTTGTTTTATATGCAACAAATATTGAGCTGTTTGTCTCGGAGGGATTTTCTACAAAGAGAGATAAATCTATCATAGAGTTCTACTTTCGACAGAATCAGGATGTTATGACATCTTGCAGGCATGATTGCTACAAGCAAAATGTTTAATTTGACAAGTTACATCTATCTTTTTTATTATTGTAGAGCAGATGTGTTGTTAAACAATTTTAATATTGCCTGAAGCAGTGCATATTCATTCAAAGTCAGAACAGAACAGATTTGATTTTTTAAATTCATATAATTCAACTGAAAAATATGAAATACGAAACATCTGTTAGTACAAATGTAGGCTATTGCCAGTCACTTTTTGGAGACTACATTGGACTACAAATTCCATAAACACGAGGACTTTGCAACGATTCTAAAGCAGGCTAAAACCTGGTCAGCATGACCACATTTTCAGAGAATGACTTCACCAATTTAAAGGAATACATGACTCCAGTGGACAGGATATTCAGTGGCCATCAGTAAATGCATACATGACATCACGGTCTCCAAGACCATCATTAAATGCCACAACCAAAAACATGGAAGGATGACTTTGAAGGAGCATAGAATGACCACTCTCTGCTAAACATCAATGGTTCCTCTGTGGTTCATCACGAGCATCAAATTTTGTGGTGCTGATCTGGCAAAACACCTGTTCCATAGCAATGAAAGCTCAATAGCATCACTGCTTTCTGCAAAGACTGAGGAAGGTCCACCTCCCACCCCATACTACTTAAATTTTTTAAAGGGACTATAGAGAATATCCTGAGAAACAGCATCACTGCCTGGTGTAGGACCACAAGACCCTGCAGTGGACAGTGAGGATAGCTGAGATCACAGGCGTCCCTATTACCTCCATTGCTGCCGTTTCATTCCCTTATGGCTAGACTGTTCAGTTTCTTTCTTAAAGCCAATCATCCTCAGTTCCTTGGAACTAAACTAACATTGCATACACATACAGTATATGCCCACACACTATCATACCTGCATTGACCAAAAGAAACTTGCTGCTACACCATATCCATGTTACTCAACAGATTTACACACACCAATGTACTTGTGTTGACATGATTACAGTCTACAGCATTCATTTACAGAAAGCAGTTTCTGCTAAAGATTAATTTATGTTTAACATGCATTCATGTTTATCATCCATAACATTTGGTCGCTTACTGTAATGTTTTTTTTATGTATTTTGTTGATGTGTACTGTTTTGTGCTCTTTGCACATGGTTGAACACATGCTTTATGTAGTCATGTGTAGGTTTTTTGTGTGTTTATTTTGTCTCATGTACCACTATTCTGGAGAAATGTTTCATTGTACAGTGCCTTGCAAAAGTATTCATACCCCTTGAACTTTTTCACATTTTGTAACCTTACAACCACAAACTCTATGTATTTTATGTATTTTATTATGTAATGTATTTTATTGAGATTTTATGTGATAGACCAACACAAAGTAGCACATAATTGTGAAGTTGAACGAAAATAATATATGGTTTTCAGAATTTTTTGCAAATAAAAATCTGGAAAGTGTGGGGTGCATTTGTATTCAGCCCCCTGTACACTGATATCACTAAATAAAATTCAGTGCAATCAATTGCCTTCAGAAGTCATATAATTAGTTAATAGAGTCCACCTGTGTGTAATTTAGTCTCAGTATAAATACACTTGTTCTGTGAAGGCCTCAGTGGTTTGTTAGAGAACACTTGTGAATAAACAGCATCATGAAGAGCAAGGAACTCACCAGACAGGTCAGGGATAAAGTTGTGGAGAAATTTAAAGCAGGGTTAGGTTATAAAAAAAAAATTATCCCAAGCTTTGAACATCTCAAGGAGCCCTATTCAATCCATCATTCAAAATTGGAACAAGTATGCCACAACTGCAAACCTACCAAGACACGGCCGTCCATCGAAACTGACAGACCAAGTTAGGAGAGCACTGGTCAGAGAAGCAGCCATGGTCACTCTGGAGGAGCTGCAAAAATCCACAGCTCAGTTGGGAAAATCTGTCCACAGGACAACTATAAGTCGTGTGCTCCACAAATCTGGCCTTTATGGCAGAGTGGCAAGAAAAAAGCCATTGTTGAAAGAAAGACATAAGAAGTCCCGTTTGCAGTTTGCCACAAGCCATGTAGAGGACACAGCAAACGTGAAAGTAGGTGCTCTTGTCAGATAAGACCAACGTTGAACTTTTTGGCCTAAATGCAAAGCATTATGTGTGGCGAAAAAGTAACACTGCTCATCACCCTGAACACACCGTCCCCACTGTGAAACATGGTGGTGGCAGCATCATGCTGTGGGGATGCTTTTCTTCAGCAGGGACAGAGAAGCTGGTCAGAGTTGATGGGAAGATGGATGGAGCTAAATGCAGCGCATTCCTGGAAGAAAACCTGTTGGAGGCTGTAAAACTCTTGAGACTGGGAAGGAAATTCACCTTCCAGTAAGACAATGACCCTAAACATACAGCCAGAGCTACAATGGAATGGTTTGGATCAAAGAATATTAATGTGTTAGAATGGCCCAGTCAAAGTCCAGACCTAAATCCCATTGAGCATCTGTGGCAAGACTTGAAAATTGCTGTTCACAGACGGTCCCCATCCAATCTGGCTGAGCTTGAGCTATTTTGCAAAGAAGAATAGGCAAAAATTTGATAGTATATGAATGCTTTTGCAGGGCACTGTATATAGTGAAATCACAAACAGTAACCTTGGAGCTTTCAGGGTTTAATATAGATGCAGTAACATAATTAGAAAAGATCCATATGACCATGTGCTATATTTCAACTCATTCAATATATTTGTGTGAGAAACAGACAAGTTTGCAGCAGTGCAGCACAACAAACATTTCAGAAATTAATGTATGTCCAGGAAATGGTGTAAGAAAAGTGCAGACACAGGAAATGCAATTACAGTCTCTTTAGGAAGCCAGATTAACATAATCAGTGAATGTTATTAGAACATATTCCCTCTTTGAATATCACCAAGGGAAAGTAAACACTAACACTTCTCAAAATATTTCCATTCTCCTGTCAATATGAAGAGTTTCTAGAGAAATTGCTGTCTAATTTCAACAAACCGATGCTACAAATAATGACTGCTTAGAATAATGGACACTTGTCATTATTCACTGTCTACCCTTATATTCTTCAAAACGTTCGCTTTTTTTCATGGAGCACCAACAAAAGGTTTAATGTAATGTCTGAGCTGCTCCCTTGCATATAATATCCTCATATTCCACATCCAATTAATTCATTGTTGCCTTGAAAATCTTGCTATCCAGCTGTGGGTATCGTTAACTTTTATTTAATGGAAAAAGCAGCTTTGTAACGAAGTCGCGGAGACGTGAGGATCCATTTGCAGCTTTAATAGAATCGTCAAAAACAGGCAGGGGTCAAAATACCAGCAAACAGTAATAGGGGAAATAGGCAAAATCAGAAACATAAATACAGGCGAGGTCGAGGCAGGCAGCAAACAATTGTAAACGTTAAACGATCACAGTTCAAGGCAGGCATCAAACAATCAGAAAAACACCAGAAACAATCCAAATACGAAAACCAGATAAACAACAGGGATAACGTTCTGAAATGCAAGCCGAAGCATCATCACAATGAGTCTATAAAGGTCCGGTGTTTATATAGCCCAGTTAATAGGGATCAGGTGGAAAACAGGAAGTAATCAGTACAAGGGCACATGGGAGTTGTAGTACTAACTGAATTCGGTTAGTACTCTGGCGAGGGCTCCCTCTGGTGATGCGGAGGAGGCGGAGCTCCCTCGTAACAAGCTTAAACATTCTGCTATAAATGAAAGCTTTTGTGTTCCAAGCTTTTGTGTTCCAAGTATAGATTTTAATTTTGTATGTATTATTGTTTAAAGGCTATTATTTTTTTAGGCAGGCAGGAATTCCCAAATGCAGAAATTAATTTGCACCTGTTATCCAGACATCAGTCCATCCTGAAATTTTTTCTTAGCTGTATTGTTTTATTTTTTTTTGTGGTTTGTCCAGTAGGCCTTTTCACAGCTGCAAGGTGAACATTAAATACAACAGACTCTGTGTCCCATGGACATTCACCGAGTGACATGAAAGACATGAAATTCAGCTGCCTCTGGAGAGAATAATAATTTATTAATTTAATTATAACCTGTCAAAAGCTAAATTTAGCAGAAATGCACCCCCTGCCACAGAAACGCACACACACATATCTCCCAACAACTGTCACCTCTTAATGTACATTAGTCAGATTTATATCAGTACCGGTGATGCACAGACCCAAGTAGTCTAAGTTAGCTTTTGATAGATTGTGAGTTGTGCTAATGAAGCCATCTGTGTTCCATTAATTATTGCAACATATTAGTATTCAACTAGAAAAGTAGATGTATATTTGTTTAGTTATTTAATTAATTATTTTGTTTCTCCCAATTAGATCCACTTTCTAGTCTGGTGAGAAATTATTCATATCAGTAGAACACACTTCCTGGGAGGGGTAAATTCAGGACTACATTGTGCACACTGACATTTGGCACTTGACTCATTTAAGAAATTATGCAAATAAGCTAAAGGCACAAACTCACGTAAAATGAATACAGAACACAACTTGGAAGCACAATTCCCTATTTGTAAATTGTTTCTGAGTGCTAGGCTGTGTATGCAATACAATTTACGGGGAATATACAGGATCACCTTACTACACTGCACCATTTGGGGTCTGAAATAGCTTGAAGAAATTCTTTAAACCAACAGTTCACGCAAAACTTAAAAATCTGTCATCATTTACTCACACTCATATTGTACCAAAATGTTTATTTCTTTGTGAGTGTAAGAAAGGTTTTGGCATGATTAAATAAAATGCCAGTACATGATGACTTACTTTTTACACCCAAGAGTGTCAGCAGAAGCGTACACAAAGCTTTCTGATCATTTTAGTAATGTACTAGTAATGTAATGTGTAAGAAAGAATCAGACACTTTCACCATTTCACAGTAAAATCAGCCTATTTTCATAACACCTCTTTATATAATTTGTATTGTTTATGCCACATCTGGAGGCATAACCAGAGCAGACAGCCAAAACACTGTCCTGTGACAAAGAGGCAAACTATGGTCCTATTACTCATTGCATTGTTTTTGGTATCACATAATTGTTTCACAATAATTAAATGACTGAATTCAAGTGACAATGATTCAAGTGATATGCTTTTTTAGACCAGCTATCAAGTCTAGCCCCATTTAGTCTCATCGACTCTCTACTGGATGTGCACCACTTCAGCCTTCCAATCAGCATCTACTATAGACTCTTCAGCTGACGACACCATAAAGCACTGCAACTGAACCTCAATACTGATGACATTTATAACCTGAGGACAGGTCTTAAAAAGAAGCCTCACAGAACAAATTGGGCTGCCTTTGATAATCAGTTCAGCACTGAGAAAGCTTTGAAATCTGACAGCACTCAGAGACCTTTCTCTAGCCTGGCATTTAGTCTTCTCTTTTAAACTTTCCAAAACCTGTTCTCAGTTCTAGGAGAGAGTTTTATTATTGGGCAGGTGTTCAGAAAATTACATTTGGTCTTGCTGAGTGTTGGAGAGCAGCAGAACAACCGACATTTGCAGCACAAAAAATAACACTGTATATATAACACTATATATATATATATATATATATATATATATAAATAGTAAACAATGAAATATTATCACCTTTCTTAATCACTGTCCTGTATGCATCAGAGCTAAAACCCTGTTCCGAGATCTGTTACACCTACAGCTTCTTTTACAGCTTTCTCTCTATATTTTTGTTTGACTTTAATTTCTGAGAATTGCCGGGCCACTTTTGGAATTTCTAAATTCATCGGATTATAAGGATAAAGTAGGATTATATAACATATCATAGAGTTAAGATTTTTAACCTTTATTTTGCCCTTTAAATAACCTCTCTTAAATTGAAATTTTCCCAAAACTGCACTTTTATGAGGTGACCACTCCTTCAGTCCACAGAATATTCTCAAGGTGAGTTACTGTTGAGTAACCATTAGGTGTCCTTTAAAAAAACACAAACAATTATTAAATAGCTTATTCAAATGTGTAATTTAAATTTGGACATGCTCAATGAGACAAAAAACTGAAAAATATACTTTCTTATGTCTGCATTGTATTAAAGTGCCCAGCTATTTTCTCAAAAACAACAATAACAAATAGCTATTTGGCATTTGAAATTCAATTTAGTCTACTATTTAGAGTCAACGAAAATAATCAATCAACAGATTGAAAAAAAACAAACAAACAAGGAGCAAAACAATGCCATGTCTACAGTGCCGTCAAGTTTAAAAGTCTTCCAGCCTTGTGGAGAACTCTGGTGCTCACCACAGTGACATCAGCTTAATTGAGGACCAGCTCCTGCATGTGCTGTCCAAGGCAGTCGAGAAGTTGGATTGGAGTTCTTAATCCTTTTACGCATACGTTCAAAATTTTCAGACAGACCTCCCGGCATGACTTTTTTTTAGGCGACCATTATTCTGCAATTAATCACGTTCCAGTTACCATGGAGATCCGTTACCATGGAGAATCACGTTCCAGTTAACAGGGAGATGTATAAAGCTTGTCACGTGACAGGTTGCAGCCACTGTGGCGTGTTGCAGCTTGTGCAATGAAATATGAAGCCTAAGAAATATAAATAAACGTTTTATTTGAAAGATGCATTTTGCCTCCGTTTCATACAATAGGTTAAATATAAATAAGGTGCGCATTGTGAAAAGTGCTATACAAATAAATGTGAGTTAAAATTAAACTTATGTTTTCTTCTGGTATTTACGTGCAACATAATTTGATATGTAAGAAACATAAATAAAAATTAGGTGACTAAAAATGCTAACAACTGTGACATAAAAAGTGCTGAGAGATTCTCTCGTTTACCACCATCCCTGGTATGAATACAAATTTGAATTTAGCAGATGATCATATGACACACTTAACATTCTAATCACACTGTTGTAATTGTATGCTCCTGGGACCAGCCAAGAATGATCACACTGGGGTGACCATACACGTCAAAGGGCTAAACCTGGCAACTGCCAAAAGCGTGCCTATCAGAGACTAGCCCTTTTCTTCCCTGAAGTGCATTGGCTAAAACATGGCACGTCCCACACTCGGCTTGTGCTCATGCATCTGGCTTGCCCTGTGGATGTGGATGGTGCAGAGACAAAGGGATACTCTAAGCTTCCAGCTGGGCTGTTTGGGGTTTTGTGGAGTTCTTTGTGAAATGCTTCACCAAAACTTAAAGACAATTGAGAGTGATGAATTGAGAGTACTTCATGATGAATGCTGCAGCCCTTGCACCCTTGCAATTTTGTGGGTTTTATCGCTGTTTCATAAAGGGTTACTCCATCATTGTAAGACCATTAACAGAGCTCACAAAAGACTATCCACATGTGAAAGTGTGGGGCAAAAAATACATTAAAGACACTAACCTATTCTGTAAGTGATGGGACAAAACTTACACAGAAGACTTCAAGAAAATGATTTATTCTCCAACTCATGACCCAGTACTTGCCTTGCCATACGTCCTCCATGTTGATGCTAGTTTGACTGGACTGGGTGCTATTCTCAATAAATAACATTTTTATGAACTCCGACCTGTTGTCCTCAGAGCAGTGTTACACCATACATCAGTTAAAATCCTGGTGTTAAAGTGGGCTGTCATGGACAAGTTTTACAATTACCTGTATTATGCACATTTTGTGGTGGGATTGCGAAAAGCAACTGGTCATTGTTGCCTAGCAGTTTTTGCCACATGTTGTCTATGTGTCAAAGGCATATGTTGGTTTACCAGTCCAACAGGACCAGCTAGGTGTTTTGCAACATGGCATCCCATCTGCGTATTCCTGCCCTGCCCGGATGGAGGTGGGTCATACGAAACAACTAATCTAGTGCAGATGGACTTAAAGATGGAACAAGAACAAGACCCAGTCATCAGAGTAGTGAAGCAAGACATTAAGCAGTGTAAAACACCTACTCCTGTGACAAGTTCAGAGCCAGTGCTTGGCCTATTATAACATCAGGACTCAAAACTGGTCATTTACTGTACAAAGTCTCTAAAAGGCAATGTGGGAATAAAAACTACAGCTGGCTTTACCAGAGAAGTACCACTTACCTGTCCAGCAGTTTCTACACAATGGTCATCTGGGAGTGGAACAGACAACAGGGATCAGATTCATTGGCTGCATATGACCATCAACATCAAGCAATACATCAAGAATTGTGGCTGTTGCAATACTAAGAAAACACTTCCTAAGAAGTGTGCACAACTGGGCCAAATCAATCAATGGTCCTTTAGACCTGGTTTGCATTGACTTCTTGTCATTTGAACCTAATTCCAAAGGGCATTGCCAATGTGCTAGTAATAAATTATCATTTTACCTGCTATGCCTAAGCCTTCCCTACCAAGGGCCTCCCGTGTGTCGTAAATCTCGAAGATAAGTAAGGCCGGATAAACTGAGCTATTAAGAATTGAGCCGACCCATAGATAAGCCATTAACATTTGTCCATCAAGGGATGGTCATACACATTAAATATTAAGTCCAAGTCCATGAACAATGTCTGCAACATGAAATGTTTTAATACCATGGCTCATTGTGCCGAGTTCATTCTTGCATTGTGCCCACTGTGTTCTTGCAAGCCACATTCAGCTTTTCCTCAACCCTGACCAGTCTCCCACTTCCTGCTGCTGATAAACACTCCCACACCATGATGCTGTCACCACCATGCTTCACTGTTGGGATGATATTGAGCTGGACTCTCAATATCCTCCAGACACAATGTTTAGAATTGAGGCCTAACAGTTCTTAGTTTTATCAAACCAGAAAAACTTTCATTTCTCACAGTCTGAGAGTCCTTCAGGTGCTAACTTCAAGTGGGCTTTAATGTTTTTTTTCTACTGAGAGGCTTCTGTCTAACTACTCTGATTCCAGATCGGTGGAGGGCTGCAGTGATGGTTGTTTTTCTGGAACTTTGTCCCATCACCACACAGGTTCTCTGGAGCTTAATCAGAGTGACCATCAGGGTCTTGGTAACTTTTTTTTTACCAAGAACCTTCTCCCCCGATTGCTCAATTTGGGCAGGTGACCCGCTCTTGGGGTCCTGGTTGTGCCAAAGTTCTTTAATTTGATAAAGAATTATGGAGGCCACTGTGATCTTTCTGCAGGCAGTTACTTTGACCACGTCTTGGTTTTTGCTCTGATATGCATTGTCAGCTGTGAGGCCTTATATAAAGAGGTGTGTGCCCTACCAATCAATTTATTTTACCACAGTCAAGGTGAAGAAACATCTCAGCAATGATTAAGAGAAATGGGACGCACTTGAGCTATATTCTAAGTGTTGTTTTAAAGGGTCTGAATGCTTATGCCAAGGTGATAATTCAGGTTTTTCTTTTTAATACATTTACAGAAATTTCTAAATTCTGTTTTTACCTGGTCATTATGGGGTACTAGATATAGATTAATGAGAAAAAAAAAATAAGTGCAAAATCAGGCTATAACAACACAATTTTAAAAAAGTGAAGGGGGTCTGAATTCTTTTTTGAATGCACTGTACATATACTTATATATTTTACTTTATTATTTCACGTCTTTATATTTCATATTCTTTATAAATAAATCTAATTTAAGGATTATTTTCAGGCTACTTTTACTCTTCTTATATGCATGTCATCCTTAGGGATACCACAGTAGGGCATTCTCTATAGTTGACAGACATCAGTAATTTGGACCTGGTGCTCCACCCTAAAGCGTTTAGGTCAGACACACCTAATAGGGCAGGGGGCGCTACACCTATAGATTGATATAGATTGGAAGCTGGATCCCCTCATACATTAGCAAAAATAATTAAGTAACTACAGACATGTCGGACTTGTTAGCTCACTGTTGATCTATGCATTTGGTATTCTGAGACTGACAGTAGCAGATGTAAGGACAACGTTGTTAAATTAAACATTTATTTGAGTTCTTAATTCCTAAATTAGTCATCAAGAATGATGTCATCAAGCTCTACACCTCGCTCTTTAATAAGAGCTTAGGTTTTATGTTTAAAGATAGCTCAAACTCAGCGTGGTATTAAACTTCTCATTTTTGCACATTTGTAATTGTTATTGTTTACATCAATGTTTACCTTAAATTAAAAAGAAATAAATACCTCCCTGGATTATTTATCTCCAAAATATTGTATTACGTAGGCTATTTATTTAGTTGTATCCCAAAAAAAACATGAGTAATTCATGTTTAATTGATTACTGTACACCGGCAAAGTGTCACACATGCACACACACTTTCTTATTAAACAAAGCTGAAGGGTGTTACAGTTAATATTACTACTACTACTACTACTAATAATAATAATAATATATAATATTACTATATTATTAAGATAAAAAATAAATATACAAATACATCGTTTTGCATATCATTTTTGTTATCTTTAAAGCTTTCCACCTTGTAGCAAAACAAAAATCCATAGTACTCTGATTGAAATGCAGTCTTCTCCATGTTCCAAACACAGGTTATTACTTAAACTGCTCAATTTCTATAGACCTACATGCACCTCAGTTGCCTGCTGTGTTTAATTCAATATTCATCCCAAACCCCCTCTGTACATCACCTTTAAATAGATAATGGAGGCACCAGGGACCAAGTGCTACTGATTATGTTGGGAACAGTTCAGGCACAACAGCTGCATCTCAATGCCCTGCTGCCCTGAGTCTCTAAGCATTAACATCCACCTTAAATTCATTTCAGGCCCTGTCTAGCTGGTCATGGCCTCACAAGGTAGTGCTGGCCCGGGATGATATCAGCTCTGGCACATGCTTTGATCAAGGGCCTGTGGTCTCTTAACATGCTATAAGGAAACTGTAATAGGTAGTAGTCCAGCTGCTCCCCACTTTCTGACAGCTTGAGACAGTGAAAACCCTTCCACAGATTGCTTTTTAATCTGTGAGGTGATCTTCTTCAGAGATCTGAGGCGCACAAATCTCACAGAAATCATCAACATTAAGGTTCCACTCAAATAGCTGTCACATTTATGAAGCTTCTTGATAATTAAAACTTCTGAAATTATTTTCCAACTTAGAATTTCACCAACAGTAAAATTGTTGAGAACAATTTAGGTGATTATATTAATTACCATTAATATGAAAATAAAAAAAACGGGAAGCAAAGAAAAAATCATTCTATCACCAGAGAAATACCATTACATTAAATTACATTACATTACATTACATATATATATATATATATATATATATATATATATTATAATTCCCCTTGAGTCTCTTGCTCCTTAGAAGTTTCTGCTAAGAAAAAATGCATGTCTCCACTATTAATTTCTGAAGATCTTAACATCTCAGACTATGCTCAGATGTATTAGGATACCAACATGTGCAACCAGAAATCAGGCATTTTAAAATGGACTTATTTTTCAAAGGTTGACCTTCTCCTGTCACATCTTGTAAATTTGCTATGTGTAGGTGATTGCAGTCTCAAATCTAATAAAGGCCAACGTGAGGTTAACCGCTCAGAGTTGTAATGGTGACTTCAGTAATTTGTGTGTACTTGTAATGGGCTTAGCCACCAGGCCTATTAGTGACTCCTGCTTGGTTAATTGAAAGTCTTTAAGAAGCAACAAAGAAGCTACTGACATACAGTAATAATCATCTCATTATGCGGTACTGCTGTAATTTTAAACAGTTCAAAAGTGATAAAGGCTTCTGTGATGAAAAAAGACAAATTAATAGGATTTTCTGAGAATTTTTTCTTTACAGGCCAATGTTCTCTCTAAAGCAAAGTACTAAATTTCATTAAGGATTTAATGAAGACTGACTATGGACTATTACTGAGGAGCATTTTGCTGCCTAATACATTTTGATAGAAACATACACATTAATAGAATCCTCTCTAGAATGACAGAAACTTCAGGATCCAGCTCAGTGGAAGACAGACTGACAAAAGACAATCACCCCAAAACTCACAAGGAACCTACTGTTCTCCATAATTACAAAACCACATTCTCTTCATCACTGTCACAATCTGAAAGATTCACTGATCACAGCCAGAATTCCATCTACTGCTGTAGTTCAGAACATTACAAGGAAAGCACTGTTAAAAAGGTTCTTGCTATTGTCACGGAATCACCAGGCTCCTCCCACATTCAACATTACATTCGCCAGAGTACTAATCATCTGCACCTGATTCCAATCAAAGACAATATAAAAGCACACACACACTCCACACATGCTCCAGTGTGTTGTGTTGTGTGTGTGCGCGCGTGCGCGCATCTCAAATCTAAAACCAAATCTAAAACCTACATCTCAAATCTCCATCGTCATTGTCAGCTTCTGGACTTCCATTGTTTGTATCATCATTCTAATACATGTTATCTATATATACCTGGACATTATCTCTCATCATTCTTACCTGTTTACATATTACTACTCTGGCTGAACTAACATCTGTTTGTGAGTCTGAATTCCGTTACAGCTATAAATGCAGGAGTCCCCTTTTGATTCTGTTAATTATTATGATAATAAAGTGTGTGCACTCATCACCCTGAGTTACATAAATTACTAAATAAAACCTGCAGTTCACATTTAATGTTGTCCTGTGACTCATTCTGAGATTATCAGATTTTTTCAGCAACAAGTTCATATTTCCACCTAAATGAATTGTCACAAGTTAATTAGGTATCATTAAGACTAATGAAGTAATTACATGATTAAAGAGTCAAGTGTACTGTGTGTGTCTATGTCTGCACTAAGAAAAGTTGGCGAAAAAAAAATCAAAAGGAGGAAGGAAATTAACATAATTTATGAGTAAGAAGGGTATATTTGGGCACTTACGGTTTCCTGTCCCAGGTCTAAACCAGTAACGAGCTTAATTTAAAATTCAAATTCACAGCTAGATCCGGTAATCTGCTGTGTTTTGCTCATTAGAACTTTCTTCATTAGCCAATAGTCCATTACACTGTAGTTGACTAAATCCATTTTTTAAAATACTTTTTATAATGTTTTACGTGTCGGTGGTGTTATAATACAAACTGATGTACATGTAATTCTAAATCTTAATAATCCAAAAGAAAATTCTTATTTCTAGATATATATTTGTCCAACAAGTGACAATTAGTGGTAACACTCTGGAAACCTTTCTGAAAACAAACAGTACATTTACAGCTCTGTTTGGTGATCAGCAAGAGCAGCAAGATGATGCATTTTGTACACTAGTATGTTACTCTTAAAGTGCATGCTCAGATGGAGATTTGCACAGCTGTGTGGAGGATTCTCTCCAGGAGGAAAACTTCCCTTCTACGCAGAGAGAGACATAATCAAAGTGCTAGAATGAGCAGCAGATGACTCTAGAGGAGGTAAGCACAACCCTGTGAGCTGAGAATACAACATGCTGATTTCCCAAGATCCCGGTGCTTCACCTCACACTGTGCAGCCTAACTCAGAAAAAGGTGGATGCATGTTATCCATGTGTAGTGAGCAGCAAATACCTTTTATTTTACACTCTGCTGACATGTAGGTCATTTATTTGAGTTGGATTGCTCCTTCCTAGTTTTGCTAGGAGGTGTTTTAGGACAGGTTTCCATTTATGCTACAGTTCTGTTATAATAGTAAAGACAATTGCTCAGCGAATGTGTTCTGGGAAAGATCTTACTTTTTGTGCTCTCCTATTTAACTACAGAAATGTTCTGTGATATATTACACTTATGTGAGTGAAGCCATTGGAAACCCAGGGAAACATGCAAATACCTTAGCTGATCTCTATTCCCTCCATTAACCAGAGCGCATAAATATGATGCGTGCTCTAACCTTCCCACTGCGCCCTATGTAGATTAGCTACTAGAAGATGACTTACATGTTTTATTCATGACATATTGCCATTGATTTTACAGTAGTGAGTGTAGTTGCTTGTAACTGTAAGTTCTCATAATGATGAAAGTTCTGATGGGCAACAGAACTTTGGTAATCAAACATTAACGTGAGATAATCATAATTGTCTTTTTGGAAAATGAATGGAGATGTAAACGTGCAAAAGTTATTTGCATTTATTACCCATACAGAATTTCTAAAGAGATGAATACGTCTTTACTGCAGTGATGAAATGTGTGAAATTTGGCAGGAACAGGGATCTTGCTAGCATTTCTTCATTTTTGTTGTCAGATGTTACATTAATGAGACTTATGTTGTATGTAAATATTGATCCCCTAAGCTTTGGAATGTGACAGGATGGTTTGGAATTGGAAATGCTTATTTGAATCTTGATGTATTGGACTATTGTGGTTATTTAGTTCATAGGCATAGAGGATAACTGTTTAAATGATTAAAATATAGATTTTGTTTTATTGTTTAATTAAATATTAATATATTATGCATATTAATTTTATATTAGTATTTTAGTGCATACAGTATTAGTATTTTTATGATTTATATGATTTGATAGCTTTATTGCTGCAGTAAGTATTAGGGATTGATAAGTGTAACAGCTGTGACTCTCAAATTGTCCTGTTCAAACATATGAACAAATATAACATCTGGAAATTTGTTAGGAAAGTAAATATAAAAAATGCCATCTTAATGCATATCTATAAACAAACTAGGAACTAACAAGATACCATACATTAGCACACAAGATTGAAACTGGTTTATCTCAAAAACCCCTTGCACCTAGCATGCCAGTCAGCTATACTAAAGTACACTGCATATTGTCACCATTTAATTACTGAGCACAAAACAAAACCCCAGTAGGACGAAACAAATAACGACTATGCCACATTGTAATGACCGAGGGACATGATTTGTAAAATGTTTGTAAAAAGTTTGTAAAATGACATGTGGAATTATGCAGGCTTATAGGAGGTGGTAGCTCTGGCACGGAGAGACTACATATACATGTTTTTATCTTTTAAACTAAATTAAATAAGTACTTAATTTTTTTAAAGAAAAAAAGAAGATTGCAGACAGTCTATAAATGCTGATATTACTCAAGAATTGCTGATATATGTTACAAATGCATTTTGGACAACATGCATAATGGCATATGCGTGTTGTCCTATCTTATTAAATTATTTGCATACAACTGACTGTTTAATGCCATCCACAAATGGTCATTTGCTACTTGAGCAACTCTTTATAAAGACTATATCATTCCATACGGTGCGGGTGTGGGTACTTTTGAGTAGTTTTCTCTGTCAAAAGTACAGTAAGACAACTTAAAAATCATCAAAAAGTGTTGGAACATCTTTGTGCCTACAAATAGATGACAGAAAAAAAATGGTACAGACCCCAACCCTGATGGCAATTTTTCTACACATTTCAACAACATAATGTCACATCCTGACAATGTTCCGGCAGGTTCCCTGCCGTGCTCAGCAAAGTCTGGGAAGACAGTACATACACAGTTAATGATACATCTAATATAATACACATCATAATTTACGATCAGTGCTCTCAGTGCTCTCTCAATGGCCAAGGTTAAATGCTAATTGTTAGCCAGAAGCTCAGAAATGTTTGAAACGCTTCAATTACAGTATGTACTGAGAATATTAAGTAATCTCTTTTTTTGAGATATAGAAAATAGCCTTAGGAAGGAAAAAATAAAAAATGCTTTCACAGCATCATTTAAATATCCCAAAATTTTGTACACTATAAAAATTATTGAACGAAAAAAAATACAGACTCAAGATCTATGATAGGAAATGATGGTAAAAATATCCATTTGCCTGGTATTAGATAAGACTTTTCTACTTCCTGTTTAGCAGCCAGTAGAAGCATCAGGAAATAATATCTTAGTTACATAAGAAACAGCAGCTTGTACGGAAGGAAAACAGATGTGAGACATTCAGAGTGAACACGCAATCTTCTATCCCTTTAGAAGGGGGAAGATGAGCCACTGGGTATGACGAGCCGCTGCTTGTTTCTAGGCAACCATATATAAAATAAAGGATGATGCACTTTTCTACTGGCAATTCTGTTTAGAAGATACCTTCCCATTATACATTTTGTGCAAGTTACAAATTGGAAATGCACAAGGAAATGCACAAAACTTCTTATATTTGCTTTAACAAGGGAACTTCTCAGGCTGTAATTGCTGCACAGTGATAGCATTCAAACTTTCCATCCAGCACGTTGATGTCAATCCTAAATATTACCAAAACCTGAAGACAGGCAATAATAATAATCCGCTTACAGAAAAGACAAATTGTGAATTCTATGAACCTTTTTCATGATACCAATTGTGAGACCACTAACTGTGCATTATAATGAACAGACACAAAAAACTACTTATTCATACAAAGGCTACAAAGTGGTACAACGGGATTGTTTGTTATGCTTGAGGTATGTAAAGAACTGATTCGTACCAGTAGGTGTGAGGTAGAAACACATCACATGCAGACGTTTAAACAGAGCTACACCTTGATGAATAATGTTTTTAATTGATTTTATCAGCATGTGGTAAAGCTGAGCCCCTTAGCAAATGGGGATGATGGGAATAATTGCTTTAGGCAAAACGAGCTCTATTTACCAGCATAATAACACAAGCTGTTCTACCCCACTGGTCATATCACCATGGCCATCTGAATAGGCCTCCAAAATCTCTTTTCTTCTTTTAAAGGGTCATGTTGTAAAAAACATCAAGTTGTAAAATATTAAAGTGGTCATGACATGAGGAATCAAATGTCTTGGTATCATTAAAACATCTTGCAGGTTTTATAAGTTCAAAACATTCTCTTTATTAATGATGAAAGCATTTATGTAATCGTTTTCTGAAAAAAACAAACAAATGCAAAATGGCTGGACAAATGATGTCACAAGATAGATTCGTTTTTATATGACCTACTCAAGAGCAACATAACAAGACCTACCTTATGTCATTGCATTGTTGGCTCCACCCATGGTCATTCTCATGTCTAATCTCATGTATAATTACACCAATCTAACTGGCCCAAGGCAGTGATTAATGTGCATCCGGTGCACGCCACACTTTTCAGATTTTTATTTGCTTAAAATTTAAAAAACTGTATATAATTTTTGTTCCAATTCACAACTATGTGCTACTTTGTGTTGGTCTATCAGATAAAACCTTAATAAAATACATTTAAGTTTGTGGTTGTAAGGTCACAAAATGTAAAAAAGTTCAAGGTGTATGAATACTTTTGCAAGTCACTGTATATTAGGGCACCTGTAGAGCGTGTCATCAGCTTTTTTGTTTTTAGGAGACTTTTATTCTGTTCTCATGTCGAAGCGCTAATGGGAATCTGGGTAAGAATCATGTGGGCTCAGTTTGTGAGTGTACACATTGCGAGGGCTTCATGCTGAAGAAACTCTCCTCCTGTCTGACTGTCTGCTTAGGTGAGCCTGGGTGAACACTTCGTGGAGTGGAACCCGCCGCTGTCAGGGCTCAGCAAAAACTCATTCCCTGGATGTGGTGGCTGAGCTGCTCCCCTCCACAGCTCTCAGGGCCACAAATCAAACAACTGCTGCCATAAATCGTTCTATGGCGACAATGGTGGCCATGGAGAGGCATCTGTGGGTGAGTCTGGCTGATATCAGGGAGAATTGTTCCTCGATTCAGCAGTCTCACCCTCTGAGCTTTTAGGCACATCTGTACAGATGGTGATCGAGAAGTTTGGAGTGGTGAGGGCACAGTCTCAAGCCTTTTAATAATACATCCCGCATAGGTCTAGGTACTTGTCTGATGCCTTCCTGCCATGCCTATATACAGAGGATGATCATAGACAGGGCTCCCCCTCTTTCTCAGAGTAAAGCACAGAAGCAACATGATGCTAGGCAGAGGACTCAAGACACTAAGGACAGGCAAACTGAGGTACATGCAGGAGTAAAGAAGTAGCCCCGTCTCACTTCCTCCATTTTTTCCTGTCCTGTGGAGTCACTCAAGTGCTCACAATAGGTCCTGAGGGCTTGGACCAGTTATGATTAAAGTTTTTTGCCTATTCTGATGGATCAACAAAGTCTTATTAGCTCATTGTTACAATTGCATGAGCAATGTGGGTTAGGCTGCCATCCCAAATATTGGGGATCGACTGGTCTCTGTATAAGCTCTATAGAGAATAGGAGTGCTGATAAACTATAGCTCATCGCTGGTGAGCTCCCCTCAGCTGGTGGTTCGCTGGGTTGAGTCTCAGTCCAAGTGAGAGCTATGACACTTCCTATTAGAACGCTTATATATGCAGGCATGTGGCATAAGCTGGCTATATGCAGGCATGTGGCATAAGCTGGCTATATGATGCCCTAGTCTGGAAGACCTGGGTTTAAGCCCCTTGGACGTGTCTAATACAGGCCATCCCAGGTCTACACAGACCAGGCAAAGACCACGTTTTTGGTTCAAAGTCCCCTTGTGGATTGTGTTCCTCTGAGTTGTGTGCAGGGTAATGTTTTATTTGCTATGACAGGTACTCTGCCATCCCTAGAGCAGGATATAGTATGTCTCTGCTCCCCCTAGAGCTTAGTCTAGTCTTTATGCAGCTGGCCCAGCAGCACGCTTGGATTGTGTGGTGACACCAGCTGAGGAGATCCATGTTTTACTAACACACCGCCACTTCTACTACTTAAAAAAACCTTCTTAAACTGTGTTAAAATACCTGAGACCTGTCTATAGCACTTATTCACTGTTGCCTCTTATTGTAATTGAAGTTGCTTCCTTGTCCTCATTTGTAAGTCGCTTTGGATAAAAGCGTCAGCTAAATGACTAAATGTAAATGTTTGAATCCCATGTCGAACACCTCTCTGTGTATGTAGTGCATTACACCTTTTAGCAGAGTTCTGGGTTTTGTTGATGTGAAAGTGTGTGTTGAGTAGCACCCTTACTATAGAGGATCCCCCACTCCCTTGGTGACAGGTTGGCAAGGCTTGTGCTTGCATTAAGCCAATTCTCTCAAAGGCAGCGTCTGGTTTATGAGCTATTATTGCCAAGCTATTACGCAGCTGACACAGTGGCGCATGTTGGTGGGCCTAGCCTTTATGCAGCTGGCCCAGTAGCACACTTGGATGTTATGCTGACACTAGCATGGGAAAACAGAGTTTAAGTCCCATGCTGAACACCTCTCTGTATGTCTGGTGTAAACTTAGTAAAAAGTATCCCTAGAGAGTTTTTTTGTCAACCAACAACATGCAAGTAGGGTGTTATTGTGTTATGCCTTTGGTGATTGTGTTTCAACACGGATTGCATGGCACAGTTGTATTGTGTTCCTCACAGCATCAAACGGATTGAGCTCCTTAAGTTGAAAATACAAGGCAGACCATGCCAAATTTGAGGATGCTCCGGATGAGGATCAGATGTCTATCGCTGCATCGGAGAGTGGGCTGCTCTCCTCTGAGCATGAGGATGAAACGGGACTCCCCCCTTCGGGGCAGGTTGTTCATGTGGAATCTGACTCAGAGCTGAAGGCCATGCTTGGATTGGATTGCAATCTTCCACTCAGTCCAGAGGGCATCCACCTGCGGCTCCAATACATGCTCCTGTGAGGGATAAGGCAGCACCCCGTCCCCGTCAAAGAGCCGGCCACAGGAAGTTGACGCCTGCTCCTCGAACCACTGACAAGCCCTCCAAGAGGATGGCTAAGCGGCCCTGAGATGCCTGGCCCTGGCACCTTTTTGGGCACATCTATCGTCCCCCTGGTGCCACTTGCACGGAGTCTGGGGGCCTGGCTAGCGCTCCCCAGCCCGTCTCTTTGGCTCCTGAGGACAATTAGACTCAGCTATGTGATTCAGTTTGCCAGGTGCCCGCCCAGGTTCAAGGGCATACTTTCTACCTCAGTAGTGGACAGCGATGCTTCAGTCCTGCGAGCAGAGATTGCAGTTCTCTTGGCCTCCAGCCGAGATGAAGTCTGGGTTTTACAGTCTGTACTTCATCGTGCCCAAGAAATGAGGTGGGCTGCGGACAATCTTGGATCTATGTATCTTAATTTGGTCCCTACACAGAAGCGCATTCTCTCATGCATTCAGCGATCGATCTGAAGGACGCGTACTTCCACGTCTCGATTCTGCCTTGAGACACGCCGTTTCTTCGGTTTGTGCTTGATGGTTGGGTGTACCAGTACAAGGTATTCCCCTTCGGGCTGGCCCTATCCCCTCGCATCTTTAGCAAAGTCGCGTAGGCTGCCCTTGCCCCATTATGGAAATGTGGGCATTTGCATTTTCAATCTCGATGACTGGCTAATTCTGGCCCACTCTCGAGAGCAGTTGTGCGACAGTGGTCCCACTGAAACTTTTTCAGAGGCTCCTGGGGCATATGGCATCCATGGCAACGGTCACACCACTCGGCCTGATGCATATGAGACCACTACAGCACTGGTGACACGATCAAGTCTCGGGGTGGGCATGGCACACTGGGTGGTTGTCACACTGTCCTGCTGCCAAACCAAGCTCTTGGTCGAACATTGCCTTTCTACGGGCCGGGGTGCTCTTAGAACAAGTGTCCAGGCATGTTGTTATGACAACAGATTCCTCCAAGACAGGGTGGGGGTATTGTGTGCCATGGGCAAACGGCTTCAGGCTCCTGGACAGGACCTCGCCGCCTGTGGCACATCAATTGCCTCGAGTTGTTGGCAATGCATTTGGCTCTGCGCCGGTTTCATCCTTTGCTGCAGGGCAGGCATGTGTTATTTCATAAAGACAATACAGCAACTCTGGCGTACATCAACCGCCAAGGTGGTTTACGCTCATGTCGCATGTCTCACCTCGACTGCCATCTCCACCTCTGTAGGCATTGTCAGTCAGTGATTTATGCCTAGAGTTCAGGCTCAAGGTTCCCACCATGCCTGTCAAAGACCAGATGGTGAACCTGCAAGCACTGCCTACGGAGGAGGCAGACCCAGCCCTTTCCGTGCTGTGTCCTGTCCTTTAGAAGCTCTGATCAGCTCCTTGTCTGCTTTGGAGGGCGGCAGAAGGGAAAGGCCCTCTCCAAACAGAGGTTGGCCAGTGGATAGTGGATGCCATTGCCTTGGCGTACCATTCCTAAGGCATGCCGTGCCCCTTCGGAGTGAGGGCTCACTCGACTAGGAGTGTTGTCTCCCCCTGGGCGTTGGCGCATGGTGCCTCTCTAGCAGACATTTGCAGAGCTGCGTGCTGAGCGACACCCAACACATTTGCTGTTGGGGCCCACTGGCTAGTGGGCAGGAGGACAGGCTTGGTGTCTCCGCTTGCTTTGCCTCCCCCCCCGGGATAGGGGAACTGCTTCGCAGTGGAGTAGTCTAGATGATTCTAAATTAAAATCCTAAATTGCTTTAAGTTAAATTGCTTTAAGTTTGAATGTCCAATAATGTTTTCAGTGGTTGAATACTTTCTCCTATCCCAGTTTAGTTTCTGAACAAATTAAGCAAGCTTTCTTACCTTCTAAGAGTGTAAACATTATGGTTCTGTGGTGCTTTCTAAATATTTTTCTGTTAGTTTTTATATATAAATGTTTGGCCTCTTTGTCCAAGTCTATGAATTAGCAAAAAATAGTCAATGCATGAGGGGAATTGTTGGTCAGCAACTGGACTGGTTGAAGCAGGGCCATCAGGAAATTGGCAGAACAGTCTTTTGACAGATGTGCACCGTCAAGGAATTAGTTCCTCAATTTTATTCATTTTCAAGACACAATTTAACGCTTGGCTTAGTCCATCTTTGCAGTGTCGCCAATGTCCTGACTAAAACACACACAGAGAGGGAGAGAGAGAGAGGGACAACGTGCTAAGGGTGAATATTCTCAGACTTTTAATCCCAAAGAGGGATTAAAAGTCATGAGCCCCATTTCAACATAGGAGTTTAACTATGGTGCTTTGAACATATTTAAACCATGATTCTTATTCTATATTCTTATTTTTATTTCCTCTGGAAGAAAAAAAGGCTTTCGTTTTTAAGGGCTGTGTTTATGCTAATGAAACCCATTTGAAACAAGCAACCCTCATGGACTTTTTTTTAAAAATGTTTAATTTACAAACATATTTACTATGTAGGACTATCATAAAAGTATTTTAACATCATGCTTTTATGGATCTGCAGGGTTATCCCGTCATATCTTGCCATTAAACTACCAGATTTTAAGGCTTCCCATTTTAATAAACGTCAGCCATTTCATTAGATTCACACATTTATCAGGGACAGAAAACTGATGAATTATTATTAAATAATGAATACAAAGATGACATCAAGTATAATTATACCATAGGTAATAGGTTTGTAATCAGAATCCACAGCAATAGTAAATACTGATACTGTGCAGAATGCTAAAAATCTTAAATCAGAAAAAGATATTTTGGTTCAAATTCATCTGTTATTTGGTAGAAGCTAATCACATTAGGTGTGTGCCAACATGGATAGTTGCAAGACTATCAGACTAGCAGTCAGACTAGCAGTTGCCAACTGCCAGATCTTGCAAGTTGATAAAAGGTTTGCATAGTTAAACTCGAACACACCTAAAATACTACAAAATATGGAACTCAACAGGTAAACAAGTAGACATATGCCAGGTGACTATTATTTAGAATCATTAGACAGTAGGAATTAAGTCTCATTTAATAAGGGATGTTCTTTTCCTGCACATATTAAGGATTTGTTCTGTGTGAATGTGACAGCCAAACCTGTGAGGCTCATGATGGATTCAGTAAACGCTGATCTGTTTTGTAATGAGTATACGTTACATTAATATCTCAGTGGATACTTTCTCACCCTAACATACAAGAGAACCATTACACTGTAGCAAAAGTTGAAACAGCAAGGATATAAAACTTACATTTATTGTTTGCACCTGCTGTCTGATTGCTTCCTGTTTGTGGATTAAATAGGTGTCCCCCCAGGCTCAGACAACAGCAGGATTTTGTTCTCTGATGAGCAGCTTTTATGTTTAAAAGGAGGTCATTTTCTTGTCCTATTGCTTTTTAATATGTTTTTATGTTCTGTGCTCTGCAAGATTTTTCCAGAATTTATTACAGTATAAAAATGCTCTATTACACTTAGGCTATGATTTGCATTGGTCTGGGATAATAAAGTTGAATGCATTATTGAGGTTATCATTCTAATCAGCTTACTTCTGTATATTTATAGTGTTTAGCAGCCTAAGGCAGGGGTCTCAAACTACCAGCTTGTAAGAATTTGAGGAGAAACAAGCATTAATATTATCATTTAATGTAATAAAAATTAGTTGTAAAGGATTTATAAAGTGGGCCCAAACAGACTGTTAGAAACTATTTAGAGCCTGCTAACATGGGCGGAAATCTAAGAGGTTGCCCCCCCCCAAAAAAATCATTAAATGCCACTCTGTGTATTGTAAATAATATAATGATATATACTTAAAATAATTGTGCACATAGTAAAACAATACATACGCAAATGCCTCACAGTACTTTGGTCCACTACCTACTTTCCCCCTTTACCTTACCTACACACACAAGTCCAGTGGGAAAGAATATTCTTCAATAGTTGTGGATAGTAGTCTGCCAAGGCTGTATTATTACATTTAAACATCAAAAGGGATTATTTTATTTTTAATACAGCTGATGCTGAGTCATGCCCAGGCACAGTTCGTTTAACCACCTTTTCAAGCGATCCAGAGCATGGATCGATTAAGCTTGGGTGCGGTTGTAATAGAAATAAATGTAGATAAATGTAGTATAATTGGTAATTGTACCACATCGTGGAACTGCTGCACATCATTACGACAACAAACACCTTCTATTACTAATTGAATAATACATTTTTCAGTTAATTTAATTAATTGTTAAGTGGCATCAGTGGACTTGCTGCAGTTGAATATCTAAGTAAAAGACATCCTTTGTTCTAGACAAAACCTAAAATACTATTTGGAGGATGCTTTTACATTTATGCATTTATCCAAAGCGACTTACAGTACATTCGAGTTATACATTTTGTCAGTACATGTGCTCCCCTGGGAATCAAACCCACAACCTGTGTATTTGCTAACGCAAATGCTCTACCAATCGAGCTACAGGAATACTTTTGGGGGACACAAGATAATTTAACAATTACAATATCACCGTGTGATGAGCCTATAAACAATTTTTGCTTTGTGTTGTTGGCCAGATTAAATGAGATGGATATAAGATATGTCCTTGATGTCCAAAGAGAAATGGACATAAGATAATTTTTCAGTGCACTTAAACGCCAAGTACAAAAATCCAGTATTAAGGTAATTTGGTAAGCTTTTAAAGAATAAGTGCTTAAATAGTTTTGAAGAAAAATATTTTGTTCAGCTAGGTCAGCATTTTTACTGAGCCAGAGAGAAACTTTGAGAATAAGGGTAATGGCACTGTCTCCAAGATTTTGCTAATGTAAAATCCCACTACATGTAAAACTACTGTGTACACATATCCTCACAAGTACAGTTTTGGCCCCATTGTTGCTGCATTATTATTGTTGCTGCATTATTTTTGTCCCCTTTAAAATTGTGCTTGAGAAATTTCATGTTTTTGTACCTCCAACTGTTAGATTAAATTTACAACCATGCCCGCAAAGTATGCCTGCTCTGTATTAAAAACTAAATTTTAGTATATGTTTTGCGGTTCTTTAAGTAAGGGATGCCCAAAGTTCCATGGTTCTCATCATACGTCACAAGACTGCACATGATTCCAAAAGTAGAATAGAAACTGATTACGCAGATTTGTATTTTGAAATCCTACGAGGGAAACAGCATCTTAATTTCTTAAACTGGCCAGGGGAATTTTGTTGTGGGGTCATAAAGCATTGAAGCTCATCTCTTATGAATCAGGAGAACACAGGTCTCCAAGCAACAGCACAAAGCCTTTTTTCTGCCATCTGCATCGAATTAGAAAGACGTTGTGCCAAAATGCAGACTTCTGATCTAAACCAATCAAAATTCATTGGCAGCATAGTACTGTTTCTAACACCAACCAATAACAGGTGAAGAAAATTATAAATAAAAATCACACAATGTTTTTAAAATGCATTTAATGACTGTGTTATGGTAATCTTTTGTTGCTGAATCAACAGATTTAGGATAGTAAAAATACTGCACCATAAGGTCACCATACTGTATGTTTAAAATAAGACCATAAATATATACGTGTACTGTACTGCATGTACTGTATATTTACATGTACTATTTTCCATTAATAAAAAACTCAATATGGTTTACATTAATCAATGTGTTTTTATTTTATTCTTTAATAACTTACATAAGAAAAGCACCTTAACTGGCTGAAACTGTCAGGTTTTGCAAGATGAGGAAGAACCCAAATGCAGGCAGCGGTTAAAATAAAGTTTTATTAAACGAATCAGACATAAAATAAAGAACAGAAGAAATAC
>JAZGTJ010003301.1:8055-31882 GCA_036877575.1 Botia almorhae | reverse complement strand
AAAAAAGTGATTTGCCTACTGGCCAGCTTTTCTTGCAGGTACAGGGGATATGTATAAATTTCCCCCCGTACATATTTAAAGCACAGAGCAGCACTCCGTGCCGACACACCGCAAGCTCCAGTCCCTCCTCATCTACCTTACTGGCAGATCTTTGGGAGGTCTCTCTGGCTGCTGACCACTCCCCTCCACAAACACCTCTTCCACTAACATATATGGAAAATGGTTGAATAAAAATAAGACTCTTCTAAACAAACACTTGAGTAGGAGATAAATGTAGTCCTGTATGTAGTCTTATCATCTGCGATTTTACATGTTTGGATGTCTTGTGAATATAGTCCACAAATCTTGTCACATCTTCATCCTTAGCTATAAAGACGTCTTCAAAGATGGCCTGTTCCTCAGATCTAAAAAAAAAAAATCAAAAACACATCCACTTTAATGTAAACCTTATGTGATTAATCAGGGTTTGGATTCTTAAAATATTTTTTACATAATTTCATTTACTTTTTGAACATTACTCAAAGGTGTGTAGATTTTACAAACAGACCTGTGCTCCCCTTTGGGAGTAGAGCAAAGTAAAACATCTATACTTTCATATAGATGTTTATGAAAGTGAAAGTCATGACATATTGTCAAGTATGGTGACCCATGCTCGAAATTGTTGCTCTGCATTTAACCCATCCAAGTGCACACACACAGCAGTGAGAAGTGAACAAAGACGCACACGCAGTGGGCAGCCATTGCCCAGGGAGCAATTTGGGTTCGGTGCCTTGCTTAAGGGCACCTCAGTCATGGTATTGAAGGTGGAAAGAGCGCTGTTCATTCACAATCCCCACCTTCAATTCCTGCCGGTGCGGTAATCAAACCGGCGACCTTCGGGTTACAAGCCCGACTCTCTAACCATATAATAACACTTATCTTTACACCCTTACCATACATTGTGATCACAGCAACATTGTTCCCTGGGCAGACCCTCAATTACTCTGGTGAAGAACTGCAAATATTGTCAGGGATCCCCACAGGTACAAGCCGAACTGGAAAAGATCAAACATTTGAATTAAGATCATTTGTATTGACAGAATAATACAACATTGTAATGGTTCAATGGTAATGAAGAACATTGCTGAAAAAGTATACAAGAGTTGCTCAAAAAGCTGACTTGCACGGAATGTCCTCATAAATTCAATATCAAACAGTACAAAACAAAAAGGCATTAAATGATTTAAATTAAATCATTTAAATAGTTACGCTTATGAGGCCTAACGATTCTCAGAATGATATTTTTGTACAGTCATAAACCAGGACTTACCACAATGGGAAAGAGCCTTATCTACAACAAAAGTTGTTGGAGGCAATGGCTGGTAGAATCCAGCAGTCATGGCATCTCGGTTATGGAGAACATGTCTTGTGTGCATGCTGACGTCACATTCAGCACAGAAGAAGGGGCGTGGTCGACAGTCACAACAACGGACAGCAGCTGGATTGCTCCACTGTTGGAATGCTCCAGATGTGTGTTGCCATATTTTCTTGTGCCGCAGCTGTTCACCAGACAGGGTCTTTTGCCCTCCACCTCTCTGAAAAGACTTTGTCTTATGCTCCAGTTTGAGGAAGCTAGGAGAGGATCTCTTGAGGTTTCAAGAAGTGATGCCTCATCATCTGAGGTATCGCTCAGTGAGTGCTGGAGATCTTGCAGAAAACACTCTGTTAAAATAGTATGGAATATTTAAAAACAACACTTATATATTAAAGTGTACTGCTTGGAGTGCCTTTGGATTTTGAAAATGTAATTTACACAAAGTACACACCAACAGTCTCTGGAGCAAAGGTCACCTCACAGTTAGTGTCAGGAGCATTGACGGGAGGATCAGTTTTACGAACGTGATCAGCTGTACCAGATAAAAACAACAAAAAATATATAACTGAACTATAACAACTATAACAAGTTGAAAATAACATTTTCAACTTGTCCCAGGGCTAGTGGCACAAATTTACCTCCCTTATTATGAAATGGCATAAGCTCACTGTTTAAAGTTTGGCTAGAGAAAAGGACTAGCAGGTAGCATTTATTTCCCAAACCCACATGTGGACAGTCCAATTACTTGCAGTTATCTGTCTATAAGTTGTCATATAGATGATAAAAGCAAATAAGAATGCTTGCTGTAAAAGCAGATCATTTAAAAAGAAACTCCTTTACACAAACACTGCATGTAATCAATTTTTTTTCATGTCAAATCAAATGAGCAGTTCTGGTTTGATTGTTTCTCTGACACATTCCATGTTTGATACATTCATAAGTGCCTAAACAATGTAGATATTTAATATATTGAATGTACAATTATACTGACCTTTATTTGACTGATTCCTGCTTGACCTTGGTCTTGCATAGACAATGTTTCCATCAATGTCTCTTTTTCTCCAATGCACCCTTGGTTCAGGTGTCTTTACTGGTGCTGCTTCCTCCTGTTCCTGCAGCTCACCAAGCAAGTCATCAAGACTTTGGAGCTTATTGCAGAGTTCATGATGGTCAACCTGGTTATCCAGCGTCATAAACTTTTGGAGTTCTTCAGTGTTGGCAGATTGGGCAGTTTTTGATTGGTTTCGAGTTGTACTACATGGGTTAAAATGGGCTTGGACAGGTGAAATTTTGATATCTCTGTTGTGCCAAATAACAGACATGGAAAATAGTTTACAATGTAGTTACAACGTAGCCTTCTTTAGAGAAGAACACTTAATTTGCTTTACTATGACATATTAAATAATTGTGATAAACCACAGTATTGTAGCCCAGGGTGCGTCCCAGGGACCACCGACCAACTGGGAAGGGGGGTTCGACAAACAAGACAGACAGGCATCAACTAAAAGCCACAAGGGCGTGCAGACAAAACAAGACCAGACAAGAACAAGACATGGGACAAAACAGGCAGGACGGGCATAACATTTAACACGATGGACATAACATTTGACAGCCCGCACGCCGACCGGAGGGAAACCCCGCACGCCGACCGGAGGGAAACCCCGCACGCCGACCGGAGGGAAACCCCGCACGCCGACCGGAGGGAAACCCTGGAGCCGGCGCCTTGGGTGCTGGCCCAATGGCCATTCTGCCAATTCGACAAGCTGCTGACGCAGTTGAGGCGGATGTTCATACTTGAACAAATTGTAGGCGTTAGTGGTCTGAAAAAAATGAGACAAAGATCAGAAATGACAAAATAACAAACAGAATAAAAAGGTACCGCTGTCTGCTGGGTTCTGAGTTGGCCAGTTCGTACTGTCAGGTTTGTGAGAGGAGGAAGAACCCAAATGCAGGCAGCGGTTAAAAATAAAGTTGTATTAAACAATCAGAACATAAAAGAACAGAAAGATATACTATTAAACTACTTGAAACAAAACTAACTAGAATTATAATCAACAAATCAGAACTAAACTGAACGCTAAACAATAAACAAGGCACGACTAGACGTGACGAGCAGAGACTACACTTAAACACCGAAACACGCAACAAGACGGAAGCTCAAACGAGCACACACGAGCAGGGCGAGATTACAGAACACGGATTAAACAACGCGAACACCAACAGTCATGGAAACAACACGAACCGGCACAAGACAGCAAACACGAGGGCATTAAATACACACAGGCAAATGAAGGTAACAGGTGCGCGACATTAACTGAAATGAGGGAACAAGGAGGCGGGGTAATGACGCAAGACACGAGAGCACATGGCTGATGAATATTCAATTGCCATGTGCTTCCACACGAAACGCACACCCAGAGCGCGAGTTTAAACTCCGACTCAAATCGAAGTCGGATCAGAGTCTAAGCCCGCGCTCTGACACATAACAAGACAGAGTCAGGATCCTGGTAAAACGCGATCTCAAAACTAGACAGTAGCCAGGATCCTGACACGTTCAACGATTTCAAAATGTCTCATAGTCTTTAACCATTTTAAGCGTTTTTAACCATTTTAAGTGTTTTTTTTAAACTCAAATAAATAAATGAAATGTATATACACATATATCGACACATATTTTTGTTGCTGAATGGTCGTTTATTTTCAAATGGTCTAATGTAAGAGCCTGCAATAACGCGGTTGGACCAGTGTGGCGCTGTAGCGCAGGACTAATTCAGTGCTGCTGGATGCAATCCAAAAAAAGAAGAGACATGGCGCTTCGACAGTCGGACTCGGACCGTGAGAGCGGCGATTATATGTAAATATCTGCTGCGATTCGCCATTCTGATTATATCTTTTAGCACATTACCAATTTCAAACCACACCAATCTTTACAACTACTATTAGTTTTGTATATAATAGAAAGATATATATTTGTTTTGAGGGCTGGAAGTGAAAAAGGTAAGAGTTAAACTACCTGAAATGTTATAAATGATTTTGTTCTCATAAAAAGGATGCTGTATTATAGAAATTGCACAATTACTGCATGACAATTGGACAAGATATGTTTACTGGGTCAGCAGGGTAACAAAAACAGGTTGAGAAGTAAAGCAATAACGTTAACTGCAAAAGAATTAAGGTGCAACCTTAAGAAATTAATACTTTTATTAGCCAAGGATGTGTTAAATTAATAAAAAGTGATAGCATAGATTTACATTGTTAGAAAAGATTTATATTTTGAATAAATTCTGTTCTTTTTAACTTGTTGTTCATTAAAGAATTCTCTCTCTCTCTCTCTCTCTATATATAACATTACATGTTCTAGAAATAAAATACAAAAGAGGAAACATTTGTAGAACGGTTTAAAAGACTTTAGTGAAATGAATAAAACAGTTTTGTATATGTGCTTTTTACATGTGTAAACAACAAATTATAATAATTCTATATAATATATTATAATAAATTATGTGAAATGAGAGCTGTGATGAGTGTGGCTGATGTCTTAATGCCGTGCTGTATTTTTCATGATTAATTAAAAATAAAATGTACATTTATTAATAATATTATTAATATATAATAATAATATAAAAACCCTTCCTGGTCAATTAATTATTACTGTGATTTTAATAATAATTTATGGTTTATCTTAAAATTAAAGGTATGCTCTTATTATCGAAATTATTCCTGATATCAGTATGTGCTTTTAACTTCCTTCCCTTTTTTCAACTAATTTTTGTTGTTGTTTTTTTTCCAACAGATTTGTTTGCTGAGATTTTTCATGTGTGAATAATATGTAATAAGTAAAAAGTAAGTATAGTTTAAAAATGTATTTGAAAATGTAACAACTTGATTATATAATCCAGGTTACATGTATTTGGTTACCCCACACTGTTGAGCATTTTGATTTTTAGTGTAATCCTGCAGGTTTACCTTTCAGTTTGTACTACTGATAATAATTATTAAATTTCTCTTCACTGCTGTCAGGCAGAATCCCCTGACTGAAAGGGCTTCAGACAAAGACATTGAGATTACCTTTATAAAGTGGCTGCACCTGTCTGGAGACCAAGATGGTGGGAGGAAGGAGAGAATGAACAAACAAAACGGCATTGCTGACCCCCATTAGACAGTTTGCAGCATTAATAACACCAACACACTTCCAAGCAACTCTTCTTCTCAAAACGTTTTCTTCTTGACACTCGTTTATTGTTATTTGTTCTTAAAAACTGGTTCAGACTCAAATTTGCCCATTTAATATATTTTTAAAATATATTATAATATATATCTGTATATCTTAAAAATGGATTCCAACTTCGATTTGTTCAGTTTATCATTTTCTTTTTGAATGTTTAAAGTATATCTGTTGAATATTCTTAAAAATTCCAATTCAAATTTGTCCATTTCATAATTTTTGGTTTGAATATTAATTGACTCAAATTGTTTGACTCAAATTGTAATGTTAAATATATGTTTTATTTTTTTATAAGAACTTTATTTAAGTGCATTTAACCTGCACTGATGGAAATAAATGATTTTATTGTTGTTGAGTGTCGTTTACTCTTTAGGTAATACGAATTTTACATATACAGTCAGACGCATGTGGGCCACATTAGGGCAGTGAGGTCTTGAAAACTCAGCCTTACTAAAATGAAACAACATAAAAATGTATTACTTGGCTCATGATAGCCGGAGTTATGGCTCTGGTTTGGTTCAGTTCTGGCTAACAAACATATGGGCCAATTTTGGCCCAGCGAACAAAAACTAATCTGGGCAACACTTTAGCTGTAGGTTTGGGCCAGATACGGGCCAAAGGAAATTTGCTAACTGGGTCCTTTCCCGGGCACAGTAACCCGGTCACTGTACAGAGGTATTTTAGTACTTCAGATGTTTTACGGTAATACTGCAGTTTCTACATGTAACACAAACTGTAGTATTACTTCTAAACACTGCAGTAATAATTTCTAGGAGAACCTATGAAGCATATGTCTTATTATCAAAGAACATCAACGTTGTGTGAATAAATATTTTTTCTTATTATTAATGACATTACTGATGTTGTAAACTGTAGGCCTTATAATTATATTTTATATTTAATGACAAAAAGTTCAGAGAAATGTTTGAGTTGACTATGTTTCTTCGCTACTTTTGGCTACACTGCAATTTTACGCGATCTAACCAATGCCTTGTCAAAAGATAGATGGATCACATTACAAACGTTTATTACACATGGGGTTGGCTCCGTGACGTCAGCAGCACCCTATGCGGAAGTGATTTAAGATTGTGGAGGAATGATGGAGGTATGTAATGGTCTGACACCTGCACAAAGAATTGCATTACAATGTTTTAATTATTTGAACGTAAATTATGCCTTCGTGGTAATTAAAAAACCTAACTTGTTTAGGACCATATAACCTAACTTGTTTAGGACCATGGCTTTAACTATCTGCTGTTTCCATTAATCGTGGGTTAAGGTGCTGTTATAAGTTGCCTATGCACTACTGATAGATAAGTAGTCAAAAAGTACGCACTTTTTCAATTTAAACTGTTTTCAAACATTCGGAGCAGGTAAGGAAAAAATTGTTAAACTCGGTGGATAAATGTGTGGATGAGGCTTTGGAGGGCCTCGTCAGGAGTAACAGAAGTCTGGTGCTATTGCGGGGACATAGAGTTGTGCTCCGATCCGATCTGGAGAACATTAGGGGAAAGGTAGCAGTTCTCTCGGGAGGAGGTTCTGGACACGAACCTGCACATGCAGGTAATACATGCGTTATATAAACACCAGGATTGTCAGATCTGCTTAACAAAACTAGCCCAATGACCAATGACCAATGACTGAAATTAACTAAAATTAATAAATGCTGTATGTTTTGTTAATTGTTAGTTAATGTTAAGTGTAGTAATTAACTAATGTTAACAAATGCATCCTTTTTGTAAAATGTTACCAAAATTTGAAATCAAACACACCAGGGAATTTTTCTTTTCATACCCTATAAAAGCTCACTAATTAATAAGTTGTTAACCACTTTAATTATACCACTTTAATTGCAGTGGTACAATTATTTCTAAAGAACAAAAAAAAGTAATTAGATTCTGAAAGTGTTTTACACTGCAGGAGATGCTATATTCAATATAATTTTACAATCGTAACCCTAACCATGACAATAACCATAAAAATGGTGTGTGTGTGTGATCATCATAGAAATTTTAGTAAAATTTGATCATTGTTTGTTTTTTTCTCTTTCTCTGTCCCCCCTCTCTCTCTCTCCCTCAGGTTACATTGGCATGGGAATGCTATCTGGAGCTGTAGCTGGAGCAATATTTGCTTCTCCTCCACCAGGTAGTGTCCTAGCTGCTATTCTGGCTCTGTGGAAGGGGGGTGCTTCAGGAGTCCTTCTTGTGGTGAAGAATTATACAGGTGACCGCTTGAACTTTGGCATAGCTGCAGAGCAGGCCCGGTCACAGGGCATCCAGGTGGACATGGTGATTGTGGAAGATGACTGTGCCTTTGCTCAGCCCAGCAAGACCGGCAGGAGGGGCTTGTGTGGAACTTTGTTTATTCATAAGGTACTGATAATCTCAGAAAGTGTGACTCGGCTGCAATCATAGTTTGCGTGAATTAAAAAAGCACTGTTGATCATGAATGATTTAACAGAACAGGTGATATTGTTCTTCAGCAAGATGTCAGCTCTGAGGAAGGTAAAATATAATGATGCAATGGGATTCTTGTGTGTTTATCTTCTTTTCTCTTTCTCTAATGTGTTTTAATTAATGAAATCTTTTTTTCTAGCTAGCTGGAGCACTAGCAGAGGAAGGCTGTCCACTGGACACCATTGTAGCCCGAATGAATGAAGCAATGAAAAGTATTGGTGAGAAAGTTGACACCATTTGTATTCTTATAGTTTCAATATTGCAGCCCTATATGAAGCTATTTCGGTCCAGTTTGTGTCATGTGCAGTGAAGGTAAACTGTTTAAACAGGCACACTGGGTGTTGGTCTGTCTTCATGCAGTGTCCCGGGATGTGTTCCATCCTTTCAGCTTCCACCAGGAGAGATGGAGTTGGGACTAGGTATAATTTACAAAATAACTTTTTGTAATGCACTGACATACGCCTATGTATATGTGAAATTTGGTATAGCATATATGTTTTAATAGGGATCCATGGAGAACCAGGTATTAGAAGATCTAAGGTGAGTCTTTTTAATATGCCAGTCACCCCTATAATACAAGCTATTGTCACATATGGTCATTTGAGATTGAAGGTATAGATGTTCTTTAGGTGGCCTCTGCTGATGAAGTTGTGAAAACTATAGTAAGTCACATGACTGATTCTTCAAGCAAATCACATCTGCCCCTGAAATCAGGTAAGATGAGTAAATGGTCAATGCAAGGTTGCTTCTGAAGATGTGTTTATTTAAATCTGTATTCCTTTAACAGGAGACCACGTGGTGCTGTGTGTGAACAATCTTGGTGCTCTCTCGTGTTTGGAAATAGCTGTGGTCACCAGAGCAGCTATACACTTCTTAGGTGAGACTCAAAATGCAGAACACTTCTAAGCTATGTACTATTGTCAGAACATTTAGAATTACACTCTTCATTTAGACAATAAGTGTGATTTTTCCAAGAACATGGAATATGCTGAGTATGCTGCCTAATCTGTATATTTAATCTAACTGTTATAAAGATGTTTTGAAAATCTTTCAATTAAAAACCTTTATAAAGTTATGATAGGTGTCTGCATCTGGACCGTTTCTGACTGGTCTGTGATCTTTTCAGAGGAGTGCGGTGTGCTGGTTGTCAGGGTGATGTTGGGATCGTTCATGACATCATTGGAGATGGCGGGAATGTCTCTTACATTAATGATGGTTGATGAGGAGATTCTCAGACTGCTTGGTGTGTTTCAAAAGCATTAGTTTACTTTCAGAGTATAATTATGAACGCTGTTATATGTAAATTACATAACCCACAGTTCTGTATACCTTACTCAAGAATAAAGTTCAAATCCAAATCTTGAACAAACTAGGACAAGTTGTTAAATTTAGAATAGAAATCCTTTATTGTCTTGCTCTACATACAACAAAATTGGAAGCGCTGCTCTTCTCTTGTGTCAAAAACATAAAATTAAACAATAACAACAGAATATAACAATATAAAGAAGATAAACGAGATTAAAAAGATTAAAAAGGTTAAAAACAAAAATATGTTGGGGTTTTAAATGATAAATTAGCATGAGGTGGATAATGTACTGGAAATAAAGTGACCAAGTGACTATAGTGTAAATTTGCTGAATAATGCCAGTACACTCTGAAATAGATTTATACGTTGCATATGAAGTGGAGTGTCTCTAATTTGTGTCTCTCAGATGCTAAAACAACAGCCTCGGCCTGGCCTAACCTTAGCAGTGTGTATGTAAGTGAGAAAAATATGCTTATGGAACCTGTGGAAAAACCTGCAGCAGCTGCAGAAAAATACAGTGAAGGTAAGTAGTGACTAAAAGAGAAATCTAAATCACCTTCAAAATCTTTAGCAACATTTCTGTGTGTTCTCTTTATCATAATGTAGTTTTCTTTTGTATTTTTGTTCACTAAATTGGTTACTCTTCATGATAATTCATGCCACATATCTAACATTAAAGGTACACTCACAGGTTTGCTTCAGGATGTTTTTTTTTTACTTTATTTAAAACAGTTTTACACAAATAAATATATAAATTTTATAAATCATGTACACTCAGATGACAGGAACACTTAAATCTGTGTTTGTGTGTGTGTGTTCTCATGGGGGCTGACATGTTAATCTCACAGCTGAATAAAATTTGCTTTGACTCTGTAACTCTTATATTATTAGACACTTTTAAACAAAGAATAAATAAGTCATGGATGACTGTGAATAGAGCATTTCTAGAGTTTTGTGTGTTGCTGCTTCCACACCATAAGCGTATTGTTATATTGCCCAGCATAACATTAAACATTAAGCATAACAGAAAAATAATTTAAAATAAAGCTGCAAACAGCTTTTTTTTAATGGGCCCAAGCACTACGGTGCCATTGGCACCTGGTATTTCTCAGAAAATGATGTATAGATGTCACATACATTTAATAATACTATTAATATAAATACTAAACATACTATTTTAAAGTCTGTTCTAAGTCTTTTGAAAGTGACACATATTTTGCCACCAGTTGTTGGTGCTATTACTGTGACAAAATAGCCACATCATTGCGATCGGCCCACAGTACCAAACATATTTTTAAATCAACTAAGTTTGATGTAAATCATTGCATGCAGAAGATACAAGACACTTCCTGTTCCAAGCCTGAAGTGAGTTTTATGTATATAAATAAAAAATTTTAATTTATTAAATGAAGAGTACTTTTTAAACTCTGTTTTAAGTGACACACTGTCTTCTGCCAGTTGGTGGCGCTATGACCATGACTCACATTGGTCATATCTGTAATGATGAGTCAGAAGAACTGGGATCCATTTGCAGCTTATAATAATCATGGTCAAAAAGGCGGAGGTCAAAACATTTACATTTACATTTAGTCATTTAGATGACGCTTTTATCCAAAGCGACTTACAAATGAGGACAGGAAGCAACTTCGATTACAATAAGAGACAAAACAATAACAACAAAGCAATAAAAACAATAACAACAAAACAATAAAAACAAAAAACAATAACAACAAAGATCGGGCAAGGCAAAAACGTTCGACAGGCAGAGGTCGAGGCAGGCAGAGAACATTCAAAAAGGATATAAACAGTCCATGGATCAGGGCTTATATTGGGCAGGGTAATTGAACACAGGTGAGGTCAATGAGTAATTAATCAGAGGTATGTGGCAGAGGTATGTTTTTTTTTCAGTCTGTTGGATGACAGTACGATGTTAGGAAACGAGTGACTCCTGATTTAGGTGTTTCACTTGTCTGTTAGATTGTGGATGATAGCCGGATGTTAGGCTTACATTTACCCCTAGGAGTTAAAAAAGAAGTCCAGACTGTGGAGGTAAATTGAGGCCCTCGATCGGAGACAATGTTTTCGGGTAGCCCAAAGAACCAAAATACGTAGTTACATAAAATTTCTGCGGTTTCAAAAAAGGTGGGGAGTTTGTGTAGGGGAATGAGGCCGCATGTTTTTGAGAATCGGTCTATGATGGTGAAAATGTTTTGATTTGGAGAAACAGTTGGTTTTGTATCAGACGCTTTAACAATGCTCTCACATGTTCGATATGCTCAGTTTTAGAAGTCTAACAGATGGAACAGTTCTGGATAAATTGTATAGTGTCTGTAGCAAGAGAGGTCTGTAGCTTGATTAGCTGAAGGGTTTCAGTGATGCCAGGATGACCTGAACTGGGTTCTCTGGGCATTCAGAGGGTGGTGGGATCTGTTCGTTAAGATAATGAGTAATTTCTGTGTGTATGTCCCATAGAACGTGGGCAACGAGTAGTTTGGCAGGGAGAATGTTCTTTGATACAGCGAGCGGGGTGTCTACTCGATCTGGTGGGAGAGGGTGTCAGCCTTAGTATTCTTAGAACCAGGGCGATAAGTAACTGAGAAATTGAATCTGGTGAAAAACAATGCCCATCTTGCCTGACTAGGGTTTAACCGTTTAGTGATTTCAAGGTTTCTGTGGTCAGTAAGGACGATAAATGGGTGAGAGTCTTCCTCTAACCAATGTCGCCACACAGTTACCCACATCATAATTATGTTCTGCCGGGGAGAGTTTTCGTGAATAGAATGCGCAAGGAAACATTTTGGGAGGTGAGCTATGATGTTGAGATAAAATAGCACCTACCCCGGTGTTAGAGGCATCTACTTCTATGATAATGGATAAGTCAGGATCAGGCTGTTTGAGTATGGGAGCCGATGTAAAACAGGTCTTTAACTCGGTGAAAGCACGATCAGCCTTCGGAGTCCATCTCAATTTGCCTAAAGTACATTTGGTTAGGGAAGTCAAGGAAACTGCGACTGTGCTGAAACCCCTAATAAATCGTCTATAACAAATATACAAAAAGTCTATGAATCGTTGGAGTTCCTTTATGGTTTTAGGCTGAGGCCATTCTGTCACTGCCTTAACCTTCTTTTCATCCATGGCGACTCCCTCAGAGCTAATAATGTAGCCCAAAAACAAGGTACAGGTACGATTAAATTCGCACTTCTCCAATTTGACATACAGTTGGTTTCATATCAGACGCTTTAACACTGCTGTCGCATGTTCGATATGCTCATTAAAGGTCTTTGAGTAAATTAAAATGTTGTCAATGTACACCATTACCCATTTTTCTAACATATTGTGCAGTACGTCTTTCATGAATGACTGGAACACTGATGGACTGTTGACTAAGCCAAAAGGCATTACCAGGTACTCGTAATAGCCACAGGTGGTAGAAAAAGCGGTCTTCCACTCGTCCCCCTCTTTTATGTGAATTAAATTATATGACTTGACGTAATTGCTCAAGTGCTGCAGATACTATGGGAAGTGGGTAACAAAATTTGATGATGACCTCGTTAAGCCCTCTATAATCTATGCACGGTTTCAACCCCCATCTTTCTTCTTGACGAAGAAGAAACCCACTGATGCTGGGGAATTGGAAGGATAAATAAACCCCTTAGCTAGTTCCTCCTCTATATATGATCTCATGGCTTCAAATTTGGGTTGGGACAAAGGAAAAATTCTACCCCTAGGGGTGTCGTACCTGGGATCATATCGTAAAGTGCCATCGACGAGGTGGTAATTGAGAAACCAGATGTTTCAGACAGATTGGCATATTCGATAGGTAACTGTGACTGGATAATCGGTGGCTCATTAGAAGAGGGTTGGGGCATATTTAAACGAGTAACTTTGGCTAAGCAATGATCGTAGCAAGAGATGCTCCATTTGAGGATCTGACCCTCCTTCCAGGAAATGGTAGCATCAGGCAAACGTAACCAGGGTAAACCTAGAATGATGGCATGGTTAGGTGAGTGATAGGTGAATGACATAGGTGAATGCCATAAAAGTGAATTGTCTCAGAATGGAGAGCTCCTATTATTAACTGAATTTTCTGCTTAGGTGTTGAATCCTTCCCAGACCAAGGAGCCGACCGCCTAACTTCTCCACTGCCAGAGAGGAATCAGAAGGACTATGATGCATTATGTTGAGCAAATTTGTATCACATGAAATTACATGCAGCTTCCGTATAAATAACAGCCGTTAAGTTACAAGTTACAAGTGGAGTTTATTGTCATTTTAACCATATCCAAGTACGAAACAACATTTCTCCAGACCTAGGTGCTACATAAGACAAACACTGAACATCAGACATACAAGGGCTACATAATTTAAACATAATGTATACATAAAGTGCAAACATGTGGAGACAGCAAAAGCAAAAGCAAAAACAAAGACTATTGGGACAGACTATGAGCATAGTAAGTCCCAGTGCAGCGTCGACCAGTAAACAGTTCTGTAAGAAAAAGTAAACCTGGTGAGAGTAACAGCTGTAAACAAATGTAAGCATAGGTTTTAACAGTAAACATACCAGATGTGCAAAAAGACTTAGTGCAAAAAAGACGTAGTGCAAAAGAATTGTAGAGGGTGGGGAATGCCCAGTTGTGTGCATATAAACGTTTGTGTGTGTGATCCTTCAGTGTAGTTACTGACTATTGAGCAGCCTGATGGCATGGGGGGGGGAGGAGCTATTGCACAGTTTGGTTGTGAGGGACCGAATGCAACGGTTACTGTCTGCCAGACGGTAGGAGGGTAAAGTGTGTATGGGAGGGGTGTGTGGGGGGTCATCCACAATGCTGGTGGCTTTGCGGATGCAGCGTGAGGTGTAAATGTCTGTGATCGAGGGAAGAGAGACCCAGATGAACTTCTCAGCTGTCCTTACTACCTGCTGAGGGGTCTTGCAGTCCAAGACGGTGCAATTTCCAAACCAGGCAGTGATGCAGCTGCAGAGGATGGTGGGAGAGGTCGATGGTCTCTCTGTAGAACGTGGTGAGGATGGGGGGTGGGAGATGTGCTTTTTTCAGTCTTCTTAAAAACCGCAGGCACCGCTGGGCTTTCTTGATTATGGAGCTGGGGTTGAGCGACCAGTAGAGGATCTCTGCCAGGTGAACATCAAGAAATGTTGTGCTCTTGGCGATCTCCACAGAGGAGCCATCGATGTTCAGTGGAGAGTGATTGTGGTGTGCTCTTCTGAAGTCAACAACCATCTCTTTAGTTTTGTCCACGTTCAAAGACAGGTTGTCTACAACCCTGAGGGGCTTCATTGCTCAGGGTGGTGTTGGAGGTGCTGTTCCCGATCCGGACTGACTGAGGTCTCCCAGTGAGGAAGTCCAAGATCCAGTTGCAGTTGCAGTTCCAGTTGGTCTTTATGTGCCTCATAACGAGCCTCTCAAAGCACTTCATGATGATAGGTGTGAGTGCAACGGGACGGTATATATTGAGGCAGGACACTGGAGACTTCTTTGGCACAGGGACAATGGTGGTGGCCTTGAAGCACGTCGGCACAACGGTGCTGCTCAGGGGTGTGTTGAAGATGTCTGTGAAAACATCTGCCAGCTGGTCTGCGCATCCTCTGAGCACCCTGCCAGGAATGTTGTCCGGACCAGCAGCCTTCCGCAGGTTGACTCTATGTGGTTGACTCTACGCTTTCCTGTAGCTCAGTGGTTAGAGCATGGCGTTAACAACGTCAAGGTCATGGGTTCGATCCCAGGGATTGCACATACTCAGAAACAATGTATAGTGTAATGCAATGTAAGTCGCTTTGGATAAAAGCGTCTGCCAAATGCTTAAATGTAAATGTATGTAGCGTCTTCCTCACATCGACTGTGGTTAGACACAGCACCTGATCATTAAGAGGAGGGGTGGTCTTCCTCACCGTCACGCCATTCTGTGCCCCAAACTGAGCGTAGAAGTTGTTCAGCACATCGGGGAGTGAAATTATGAAAACGGTGGTAAATTCCTGTGGTAAATAAAAAGATCTGCATCTAACAGTCACAAACTTCACCAGCGATGAGCAGTAACTAGAGACTTGCACCATTCTGTGTTGATGTAAACAAGCCTTACCACACAGTGCTGTGTTTCTGTCAGCACGGAACAAAGCTAGCCCATTTAGCTGAATGGCGGCATTCAGAACTCTGTCGCTAAGCCATGTCTTTGTGAAAACTAAGACGCAGCAGTATCTGTACTCACGCCCCGTAGTTTGCTGTCGGATATAATCCAATTTATTGTCCAGGGAGCAGACATTGGAGAGCAGGATTGACGGGAGAGCTGGCTGGCTAGCGTTTGTTTTTAGCCTAGCATGGACCCCCACCCTACTGCCGTGCTTTTGCTTTCTCGCGCACTGCTTGTGACGTCCCCTCCCCCTAGCATAGCTTCTCCTTCTCCAGATCATCAGATCATACAGAGTAGCTGTAGTGTATTTTCTGCATTTTGTGAGTATCTGGCGGTTGTATACATGAACATCGGTAGCTCCGAGGTCCATGTGTCGTTAGAGGTTTGTAAAAACAAACAAAAAGCACCATTTTGTATCGGGTGTGGCTGCTGCGCACTACTGTCGCACCACCATCTTGGAATGTCATACTAATCGTTGTTCCAGCTATTACTAGTTCAACTGAAATTTTGATACTTGTAGCGAGAGAGGTAGAAACATTAGTTGCACTCACCAGGAAGTGGTTTGTAGAAGGGCGACCCGGGCAGATTGCTCTAATATGACCGGATTGACCACAATAGAGACATAGGTGGAGCTGAACCTGGTGTTCCCTCTCCTCTGGTGTGAGATGTGTATAGCCAACTTGCAGAGAGCGAGAGCGTGCTCAGCGGCAGTCTGTTTACCCTGTGAGAGGGTGATCAGTTGTTCCCCAGGGCTCTTCCCTTCAGCAGGTTGCTCAAAGACCTCTCTAAACTAATGGAGAAAAACATTGAATGTGGGGAAGATAGATCCATCTAATCTCCACACAGCGGTTGCCCAGTCTAATGCCCTTCCAGAAAGTAGAGAACAAAGGCAATTCAGCTAGACTCCATAGGATATAATGAAGGCTGTTGATTTATGAACAGGGAACACTGTAGCAAAAAACCTTTACACTTAGAGGCGTTACCGTCAGGTTTTAGAGGCGTTACCGTCAGTTAGCCCGCACCAAACTGGGCTGGCGCTAGCACGCATGACAATACCGGGCAAGGGCGACGGTCCTGCCACTGATTCTGAAGGTCCCAGGCGGACTCCCTGTAATGCTTTAACTAGCTCCTCTGTGAGTGTTGTCAAACGATTAGGTTGGTGCTGGTGCTGGTGCTGGTGCATTCCGAGCTTGGACACCTGGATTGATAGCTCTGCTGACAATTGCACGATAGCTGCTGGATTGCTATGTGGCAAAGTCTTTTGTAATGACAAGTCAGAAAAACTGGGATCCATTTGCAGCTTTTAATAATCGTGGTCAAACAGGCAAAGGTCAAAAAATAGGCAAACAATAACAACGAAGATCAGGCAAGGCAAAAATGTTAGATAAGCAGAGGTCGAGGCAGGCAGAGAACATTCAAAAAGGATATAAACAGTCCAGGGCAGGCAGGCAGCAAACAGGTGTAAACGATAAAAAAATCCAATGGTCAAACACAGGGCAATCGATAAACAATGAGACAAACAGAGAACATAGCTTATATAGGGCAGGGTAATTGAACGCAGGTGAGGCCAATGAGTAATAAGTCCCTAGGGTAGGAAAGGAAATCCCTACGAGTATTATTTAAAAGTTCACTGCATGTGCTTTTCAAAAAAGTTGTACATGTTTACATTAATTCATGTATTATGAACTAACAATAAAGTGTTCAATGTGTAACCCATAGGTTCAATTACATCCATCATTCGGATTGTTTTGAAGTCTGTGTGCAGAATCCTTCTACAGTACCAAGAGGAACTCAATGCTTTGGACCGTGCAGCAGGGGATGGAGATTGTGGGAACACACATGCCCTTGCAGCCAGTGGTAAAACTTACAACATAAAACATGTAAAACCAAAACTGTAAAAGGTACAATATGTACGTTTTTTTGCATTAACATGTCCAAAAACCACTAGCGCTTTTTGTTTACTGTTGTACTTTAACTTAAATGTTTTCAACAATGTTTAAATTCAGCAATTTACAATTTTAACCAGTATAATGTCCTTCATTGCATTGCCTTTCAGTTTCGTCATGCCCGGGTTATTCTTGATTCCCTTTCCTTCGGTCACTCGATGTCCTGTTAATGTCGACACTAGGGGTTTGTTCTAGTGAGCCCAGTCGCCTCTGATCTTTTATATTAAAAGCCAGTGAAAATTGGCAAGTGGAACTCGCTCAGATTTCACTCAGATTTTGTTCTGCAGAGTTGCATATATGTGGTTCCGACACCTTATATATAACAGAAAGAAAAACAGATATTTTCTCTTGTTCCTGCTGTACAGTTATGGTGCAATCATTATGGGTTTACCTAATCCTGTCCTTAGCTAAAACTTCCCCATGGCTCTTCAGCAGGGCAGTCACAGAGTCTAAAAGAGATTTTTCCTCTACTCCCATGGTTGGTGAGATGTCATTCCGTCCCTGTGGTGTTGGATGTAGCTGATATATCGCTCCCTGAGACAGTCACAATTGGTGCCTTGAATGTCTCGTGCTCAAGCATGCTCAGGCACCTTTAAGGCATAGTTCATGTTCTTATTGTGAGCGCATGACCATGACATCCTCACTGTCCGTTCCAGCTGGTAGAGTTCATGGGTGCAGTGGCGGCTCACTCCCAAGCTGGTGAGATTGCTGTCTCATTCGGGACTTGTGAGGATGATACAGTGACGGTCGAGTGCGCTGCTCCTCTCTGAGGACGACTCTCTTGAGGCTATGCTCTCTTAGGGTAGAGCTCAGTAAGAGGCAGGCGTGGAGCTAGCAGCGGTGCTTAAAGAAGCCTCCACCCTCTCTCGAGCACTTGCAGCTCGATGATTGGTGTCTGGGGTCTAGACAAGGTGCCCTACAAGCTCACAAAGTCATGGAGTACAATGTTCGTAGGGCTACCCTTGACGGTGGTGCGGCCAAGGGCTATGTTGAGATTCCCCAGGTCTTGTTGTGACCTGACCTCGGGCCAGGTTTGTCAGGCCCTGCACCCAGCCTGCTCCCTGTCCTACAAAGTAAAGTCGCCACTCTTTTCCACAAGGCACCGATAGAAATTGTCCCACCTGGAAATGTCTGGTGGGAAATACGGGCTTCTACAGCCCCTACTTCATCGTGCCCAAGAAAGGAGGTGGGCTATGACTAATCCTGGATCTGCGTACCCTCGCCCCTCTAAGGGAACCAAGTTTTTGCATTCTCAACTATCTTGACGATTGGCTCATTCTGGCCCACTCCTAAGATCTGTTGTGTGAACACAACTGTTTCAGGTCAACTGGGAAAGAGCAAGCTTTTTCCCGGTCCAGAGCATCTCTTCTCTCTATGGAGTTGGACTCAGTCAGTATGACTGCCCGTCTCACAGAGGAAAGGACGCAGTCAGTGCTTGTCTGCCTGCATCCTCGGCGGCGGTAGTGCTGCTCTGGTTGATGCACATGAGGCCGCTCCAGCATTGGCTTTATGAGTTGAGAGGCGGGCCTGGTTATCACCCTGCTGTGTTGCTAAACCTTCAGTCCGTGATCTTACCTGACTTTCCTCCGGGCAGGTGTTCCCCTAGGACAGGTGCCCAGACGTGTTGTCACTTCAGCGTTGTGCTGAATCTTTTCTCCAAGAGCGCCTGGAAGACATCTGTCTCCCTCCACTCTTAAGGTCTACGTGGTGGTCATTTCTGCTTATTAAAACACCATCGGAAGTAGGCCCTTGGGGCAGCATGACCTGGTTGTCAGGTTCCTCAGAAGGTTAAATCCCCCAGGCTTAGCCTCATCCCCTCTTAAGATTTCTCTGGTCCTGGAAGGCCAAGGGAAGTGTTTGCCTGGAGTTTGGGCTGGGCTTTTCACATGAGGTTTTAAGACTCTTGCCTGGCAACGCTCCCCGCTGGGGAGACCCAGCACTGACTGTGTTGTGTCCAGTGAGTGCACTATGCATTTACCTGTGACGCACAGAGAGTGTTAGACGGTCTGACCAGCTCTTTGTCTGCTGGCAGCAGAACGGGGAGACTGTCTCCAAACAGAGGTTGGCCTATTGGATTGAGAAGGCCATTTATGGAGGCCATTTCTTGCTCCCGTGCCTTTCCCCTCTCTCAAGGTAATCCCATGCCATTTCATCCTATTTTGCTGTCCAGCACAGAGGACTTCTTGAGGGTCATTTTCTGGCACCCCACTGGACAACTTGGCATAGGAGTTGTCCACTAGGCCTGGTACTCGTGTGCATGGCCCTCATCGTAGGTAAGCACCAGGTGCTCCATATGTGTGGATTCCTTACGCCTGGGTAATGAATATGATGTAGACCGGAGAAAAGTCAAATATGATGTAGAGTCCACTCAGTTTATCTAGGTGCCTTTTCTTAAGATAGGGGCATTTTCAGTAGTTTTCCATGTGTACAGCTTGACTGCGTTTGTTCCGCTTGGCTCGTAGCACAGTTTAGCTCCTGTTGCACTTCACACCACTTATATACCCGGATATTTACATTTAGCTAACACTTTTATCCTAAGCGACTTACAAATGACGACAAGGAAGCAATTTCAACAACTATAAGAACAACAATAAATAAGTGCTATAGACAGGTCTCAGGTATTCCAACACAGCTTAAGAAGCCGATTTGTTTTTTTTTGGTTTGTTTTTTAATAAAAGAAGTAGAAGTAGATATCCAGGACGGGGACTCAGGAATCCCAAGAACGAACCCCTAGTGTTGTCATCGACACAATGTCTTGTTCCCTCTATCACAGAACAAGGGTTACATACGTAAATGAGACATTTCCCCTTTTACTGCTGTAGAAACTACAGCAACACAGTAAATCTTGTGATAAAATGCAGTAGTAGCCACTCTGTGGTTGTTTTGTACAGTCGTCATGGACCACGATATTTCATTTAAAATGTATTTTTAGTATGTTTGTATGATTGTTTCGAACACGTAAAACTGCAAAGCGTTGCCCCACCAATTAATCTGACAAAAAGTGACATGTATGAGTACTACCTTTCCTTCTACTTTCAGTGTGCCGCTGTGATGGCATCACTGACGAGTGCTCTCTGTTAATTTAGGCGGTTTTGTGTTATTTTGTTTTGTCATTGTTATTTGTTATTCATGTTTTTGGACGGTGCACCCACTAATCCAGTACGATCAACAAACTGCTGTACATTCGATCTAATTTAAACTCAACGCAACAACACGCAAACTCCAGCTCCCATTGCTGCCGGCCTACCATCTAAGACACCGCTGGAAAAGAGGAAAGGAAAACACTCTGGAATTCTATGCAGATCGTGAAGAAAAAGCTTCAACCCTCCCCTCCCTACCTTATTGCTTACCAACATTCAGTCTCTGGATAACAAAATAGACAAACTTACTGCTGAGATTACATTCCAGCGAGACATAAGGTACTGCTGTGTGCTGGCTTTTTGTGAGATGTTACACTCAGCAGTGCCCGACACGGCCATTACACCCTCTGTATTCTCAGTTTTTCATCATGACAAAACTCAAAACTCTGGTAAAAGCAAAGGTGGAGGTCTGTGTTTTATAATCAACACTCGTTGGGCCACTGAGGTTGCAGTTTTATCTATACACTGCTCCCCAGAGCTCGAACTTCTGTCCATCAAAGTGCACCTACATCAACAAATGCACAGAGGATGTTGTCCTGTTTATTGGGTGTAGCTCTGCATTCAACACTATTCTTTCAAAACTCATTGCAAAACTGCAGAACCTGCAACTTAACAGTCACTTATGTAACTTGATCTTGGACTTCCTGACGGACAGACCCCAAGTGGTCAGAATTGGCAATCACACATCCCTCACACTCCACCAGCACCAGCACTCCACAGGGATGTGTACTGAGCCCTCTATTGTACTCCCTGTTCACTTATAACTGCTCTGCCAAACACAGCTCCAGCATCATCTTCAAGTTCACAGATAAAACAACCATCCTAGGACTGATACAACCATCCTAGGATAATAATCTCACTGTCAGCAAGAACAAGGAGTTGATTGTGGACTACAGGAAATCACAGAGAGTTGGTCACACACACATACAGTGCCTTGCAAAAGTATTCATAGCCCTTGAACTTTTTCACATTTTGTCACCTTACAACCACAAATTTAAATGTATTTTATTGAGATTTTATGTAATAGACCAACACGAAGTGGAATGAAAATGATGTACGGTTTTTAAAATTAAGCACATAATAATCTGAAAAGTGTGGCGTGCATTTGTATTCAGCCCCCTGTACTCTGATACCTCTAAATAAAATCCAGTGCAGTCAATCGCCTTCAGAAGTCACCTAATTAGTTAATAGAGTTCACCTGTGTGTGATTTAGTTTCAGTATAAATACACCTGTTCTGTGAAGGCCTCAGTGGTTTGTTAGAGAACACTAGTGAACAAACAGCATCAGAAAGACCAAGGAACTCACCAGACAGGTCAGGGATAAAGTTGGGGAGAAGTTTAAAGCAGGGTTAGGTTATAAAAAAATAACCCAAGCTTTGAACATCTTTGAAGGAGCACTGTTTAATCCATCATCTAAAACTGGAACAAGTATGCCATAACTGCAAACCTACCAAGACATTGCCGTCCACCTAAACTGACGGACCGAGCAAGGAGAGCACTGGTCAGAGAAACAGCCAAGAGGCCCATGGTCACTCTGGAGGAGCTGCAGAAATCCACAGCTCAAGTGGGACAATCTGTCCACAGGACAACTATAAGTCGTGTACTCCACAAATCTGGCCTTTATAGAAGAGTGGCAAGAAGAAAGCCATTGTTGAAAGAAATACATAAGAAGTCCTGTTTGCAGTATGCCACAAGCCATGTAGAGGACACAGCAAACATGTGGAAGAAGGTGCTCTGGTCAGATGAGACGAAAGTTGAACTTTTTGGCCTAAATGCAAAGCGTTATGTGTGGAATATTTAGATCAAAGAATATTAATGTGTTAGAATGGCCCAGTCAAAGTCCAGACCTAAATCCCATTAAGCATCTGTGGCAAGACTTGAAAATTGCTGTTCACAGACGCTCCCCATCCAATCTGGCTGAGCCTGAGCAGTTTTGCAAAGAAGAATGGTTAAGAAATTTCAGTTTCTAGATGTGCAAAGCTGATCGAGACCCCAAAGACTTACAACTGTAATTGCAGCAAAAGGTGTCTCTACAAAGTATTGATGCGGGGAGCTGAATACAAATGCACAGCACACTTTTCAGATTTTTATTTCCTTTAAAGTTTGAAAACCATGTATCATTTTCATTCCACTTCACAATTATGTGCTACTTTGTGTTGGTCTATTACATAAAATCTTATTACATAAAATACATTTAAGTTTGTGGTTGTAATGTGACAAAATGTGTAAAAGTTCAAGGGGTATGAATACTTTTGCAAGGCACTGTAAATGGAGTGGAAGTTGAGCGAGTTAAAAGCTAGTTAAAAACAAGTTCCTCGTCTCTACTTCCTGCTAAGGCTAAATAAGTTTGACACCTCCTCCAACATCATGTCAAATTTCTACCGCTGCACCATAGAGAGCATTCTGACAGGCTTCCTTACTGTATGGTACGGGAACTGCTCTGCCTCTGACCACAAAGCTCTTCAGAGAGTGGTAAGAACAGCTGAGCTTATCACCGAACATAAACTCACAGCTCTACAGGACATTGATCAGACACGTTGCTTGTGAAAGGCCCACAGCATCATTAAAGACTGCACTCACCCTGCTCACCATCTGTTTGCTGCACTGCCGTCTGGCAGATGCTTTCGATTCATCAGATCACGCACTACAAGGCTGAAGAATAGCTCCTCTATTCAAGCCATCAGACTGCTTAACAGCTAGATGTACTACATCTAAAACAAATTTCTACTGCTGACATTTTACAGACCCCCACCTCAGCTTCTCTTTTTGGACTACTTGCTACTATCCATTATTTATGTCTATGTGAATGTAGAATGGGCCGACTGATTCAAGCTGATAGAAGAGCAAATTTGACTGAAATAACCACTCGTTACAACCGAGGTATGCAGCAAAGCATTTGTGAAGCCACAACACGCACAACCTTGAGGCGGATGGGCTACAACAGCAGAAGACCCCACCGGGTACCACTCATCTCCACTACAAATAGGAAGAAGAGGCTACAATTTGCACGAGCTTACCAAAATTGGACAGTTGAAGACTGGAAAAATGTTGCCTGGTCTGATGAGTTTCGATTTCTGTTGAGACATTCAAATGGTAGAGTCAGAATTTGGCGTAAACAGAATGAGAACATGGATCCATCATGCCTTGTTACATTGTGCAGGCTGGTGGTGGTGTAATGGTGTGGGGGATGTTTTCTTGGCACACTTTAGGCCCCTTAGTGCCAATTGGGCATCGTTTAAATGCCACGGCCTACCTG
>JAZGTJ010003300.1:0-36302 GCA_036877575.1 Botia almorhae | reverse complement strand
TGGTCATGAGAAGGGCTGATTTCTGAGCCCTTCCTCGGCCTCCTGCACTCATGATCCGGTCTGCTGTTGTCCAGTCCTCCGAAGACAACAATGTATCACCTCCGGCGATTTATTTAGTAACACTGCATCTCTTAACGGAACAGAGAGAAACTTTGTTATGAGAGATGATCACGAGTTTACGTTTGTTTGTTATGAGGAAATAACAGAGGGAACATTGTGTTGTGATCGGGGTGAACCAATATAGTTTTAGTAATATTTGTCGATTGGCACCATGATCGTATCTGAAATGTCAAACGCCATTCAAATGTTGCTTTTCTTTGCGTTAACAGTATGGACAAATCCCAGTCGTTTACGATTAATGGTTAATCTGATAACACTATAATGCGATTTTTAATAAATAAAGATATAAGCTCATCTCATTAGGAATATCATGCTCAAACGACACCTCCAGCTCTTGGTGGCAAGAGGTTTTCTCACTGGTTGTCGCTTGTTTGAAATTCCCATGAATCGTCTATCATGTAAATCCACTGAAGATGGCGCCATCTTCCGACTTCTAGCTATTACGGCACAGTCAAAAATAAATATAACTTTATTTGAATGTTAATTATACTTTAAATGTTTTATTTGATCATATACTACAAAACAACCAAACAAAAAAACAAGAACGATTGATTTTATTGGCGCATACTTTTGGAAAATAAAATCACAAACAGGAGAAATCTGTCAATATTGCATTTACAGAATATTAAATATTCTGTATTTATTTAATCAAAATTTGTAATTTCTAGAAAAACATTGTGTAGATTAATGGCATCAAAACAGTATAAATAGTGGTTGACAGGTTTATACGTGTACATTGTTTCTATATTTCCATATTCACAGTGTCAATAAAACCAATACAAGATTAGTGCTGTCAGAGCTGTTGCCAAAGCAACAGGAACAACAAAAACTACCCAAACAGGACAGTGTATTATTACTGTATGTCATATAATCCATCACTCATTCATAGTCAACTTTCAAAAGTCAAATGTTTACCAAAATATTTACAAAAAACGATATAGACCGTATGTTTTAGGTCTGGATGGATCTGTGGCTTAATAAAGTCTCGGAGAGCACAGATCTTTTTTAGTTAAAAAATATTTCATTTTGTTATGTTGTTGGAAAGACTGACGAGGGCTGAGAAACACTGTTCAATTTTGCAATACAGATGCAACCTAGTACTTACACAAGAACACAAGAATGTCTATTTAATGGTGAAAACCAGGCGCTTCTGGCTAATACAGTATTTGACAACCACTGAGACAGCAGAATCCCGAGTTCACATTTTGGCCCTCAGGGGCACCATGTTGAGAGATTGCACAAAGTTCTCCAAAGTGGACAGATATTCCTCAGGGTGTGTACGCATATGACCTGCATGTACAGACTTTTCCCATTTCTTGCTCTCCACGGTCAAGCCCCGATCTCTCCAAAACGCCACCATCTCCTCCATGCTCTTGTAATCGCATAGTGCATCATTTTCAGAGAAGAAGAACAGGGCAGGCGCAGTCACCGGAGTGTTCCAGAAGATGTCGATTCCTGTGTTGAAATAGTCGACGGTCTGGTGTTTAAAGAGCCAGAAGTACAGAAGGCTAGCCCTCCTCATGAGACCTTCCAACTTGGGGAACATGGTCTTAGCAACGCCTGGGGAACAAACACACCAACCAAAATGAACAACGAGATTTCAGTGACTACCAGACATGGAAAGTTCATCAAGACAAACTTTGAATTATACATGCCAGGCATTTAACTGTTTAGTCAGTGACAGACAGTTAAGGATTTGTTTGATCAATGCTGTTCTTTTAGAATAAACAACCAATGAGAGCTTGAGGTTTTGACTTTGAGATGGAAATGTGTACTGTTCATATTCAAAACATGACAAGTAATCAAGTAACCCGTAACTATATTTATAGGTATTTATATATACTACATTTATAGGTATCTATAGGTATTACAACAGATAGGCAGAAGCAGTCTGCTTTTATATACAAAGTAGGATGTGTCCCCAAACAAGGCAAAACATGAGAGAACTTATTATTTCTTACTGAAGAGAAAGCAGATTTTCACAATTGCCGTGTAATATTGCAACTAGAATTTAAAAGACAAATAAGAATATTGTGAAATAAAACATTACTGTCAAATAAAAATACTCATATTATATGAGATTTTGGTTTATATAAACTACGCCTATATTTTTTTATTAATGCACAGCAAACATGAACTTATGAAATAAATATACATTACAACGCCATCTCACCACATACCGGTAGCCATTTGTTCTAGTGAACCCATGACGAGGCTGTCGTAGATGTGACCCCTGATTCTGTCTGTCAGCCGTTGACAACGCTGGGCATCTTCGGCCACATGAACCAGCACCTGACTGAATGTGTATCCTCCTATGGAAAAGGCATGTACCAGCAGGGGGCGCTGCGAGAACCCCTCGCTCTCCAACAATTCAAGTATATGGGCGCCGTATTCCAGCCCCCAGCGAGGCCATAAGAACTGTCTGATTTCACTCTCCACAACAAGTATATCAAAGCCAGTGCGAATGTAAATGTCACAGTATTTGGCGATGGCCTGCGGCCTGGAACCCAGCCACGGCAGCAACAGCACCAAAGGTTTCGTCTGAGCAGGTGGATCAGCAGAAGTCACCACAAGGTCATTTGGCAGAAAGGTGATATGCTTACTGATCTTCTGGGCAGTCACCCCTGCCATGGTTTGCGCTCTGGGAAGCATGATATCAGGAGAGCGGGTGAGCTGGAGAAGGAGTACAGTTGGAAAATAAACAACAGTTTAATGCGCTCAAAGGTCAACATGTGCAACACACGTGCGTTTTGTGGGACAAAACATCAGCAGGAATACATTTATTTCACGACGCAAACACCACGGACGGGTATGTTGACATGTCAGTATAAATAATATAACGGACTTCACAGGACTAAACACAATACGTCTCCCATATTCTTACAAAGCTTTCGGTAAACACACGCAACTTCGCGTTGAACTAAAGAAGTTATTAAGGCACTATATATATATATATATATATATATATACTCACATATGCACGTATGTCTCACTTCTTTCTACCGTCATAATCTGTAGATCGCACCGGTTTTCTTACATTATTCCGAGTGGAGATCTAAAGCCGCTCACTTCAAACTGTGCGAGCTTGAACTGTGCGCTTGAACGTCAATGTCATTAACAAAGTTTGCCAACACATTCCATTCGTGTTTCGAGACGCGATTAAACCCAGTCCCAGTAATAACCAGTCGTGACCATTCCCAGCCCTCAGATAATCATGTTGTCTAACGCTGTAGGGAATTTAAATGTAACGGGGTTAGCCACAATTAAGCTCATATAAACGAATGATTAATATCAAATGGCAAAATGCAATTAAAAAGAGTGTCTGAAGGACACTTATGCTAAATTTTATCCCCACACTTCCAGTTAATTCGAACAGTCTGCAGACGGAAAGTGGTTCTAGCAGATGGCGCTAGCATGGCTAGTTGTCTGCATACGTTAGCGACCCCCAAAAAATTAATTAACAAAAAATTCCCATTTTTTCACTCAGATAAATTGTGCTGTATATTTGCTTGTTAATGAAGGTGTCGATCGGCTCTCCGTTGACACCAACTGAGAAACACACAAACATGTTCTTACGTACCTGTACCTGCTGCAGCGAGCGGAGGTAGATGCTGCAGTGAACGCGACGCAACGCTAACGCGCTGCGCGTGAAACCGCAGGCAGGCGCGTGCACGCGGAGAGTAAATACATAGCGCTATAACCAGCGGTGACGATAAACACGAGCGGTGACGATAAACACGAGGGTTTGGGGCTTATAATGAAAGTGGGCGTTTGTACCGATTATAAATCTGTCGTATTGTGTAATGTGATTGCATGAATACATTTCATAATGCAGAGCACAGGGTCTTCATGCAGTAAGTTGTGCAGAGTTTTTAGTCCAATATAGTCAAATATAGTACATTTGGTAAACTTAAATAAACAAAATAATAATAAAATATCGAAATGAAGTTAAAATACAAAATATTAAAATGTTTAGAAATAGTAACACATTTCACAACTTCAGTAAGAGTCGCATCCTACTCATTTCCCAGCTAACAGGGAACGTTCCTAATGTTTGAATAACGTTCTTATAACCAGACAACAACGTCTAAAAACTGGACGTTTGTAACGTTCCTAGATCATTTCAAAATCCCATTTAACATTTTTCGTACTTGATGGAAACTTTAGGGAAACGTTCCCACAACCTAACATCGTTAGCAACGTTTACGCCTAAGAATAATTAAAAAAATAAAAATAATTAAAATGAGAGTTAAAGTGATACTTGATCTGTTTTACCTGCAGGTGGCGTGAGACGAATGCAGTTATGGAGTGCTGTTTAAACATAGGTTGAGCAAAATCTGACAAATTTGGGAGTAAACAAAAAAGTGTCTGCCAAATGCCTAAATGTAAACCACACAGACAAAACAATTTTTTATTAATTCTCAAGGGGGCAACTAAACAATGAGGGCAAGCGTCATAAAAGTGACAGTAAAGCACACGTACATACAGCACAGATAGATATATAAGTTTATATTTGTAGGCTATATAAACTTAACTGTTGTGCATAGAAAATAGAGCATATACGAATTATTATTAAAATAATTAACAGAAATCATTTCAAATAAGGGCATCATGACCTTTATCCTATATATCTTGGAGTTTTGGTGTAACTGCTCTTATTGTAGAATGTGTGTTTTCACTTGTTGCTGTCAAGTTTTCAGAAGTCAGCATTACTGAGTCCAAAGCAACAGACCCCTTCTCATCAGCACTGATGCATGTGATTGGTAGGGCCATAAACGCAGCCTGTAGCCTGGGGGGATCTGGCAATGGACAGAGCTGATGTCATATGTTTAATCAGCTCATCTGGGTCATTGTTCTAAACCAAACCCCCCTTTAGTTCCAGCTCATTTGGTTCCTTCCTGTACACAGAATACTAGCAAACGCAGTGTGCAATGCTTTTAACGGGCTTGAATTTCCAGTGCGTACAGAATATAGTGTACAAAATAACATTTAGGGTAGGCGTTTTTTTCCAGAAACATTTATTTGTTATGCTGATTTAAAGTCTCTTCACATCCTGATGGCAATCACTGAGCAAAGTAGTCTAAATGTATTTAAAAGATCTCCATTTTCTGTGGAAGGCGCGGCACTATTAAATGCTCGTCCAATCATTGCATTCGGTCCGATGGCAATGATAGGATATCCTAGATGCCTGTCAAACTATGTAGGTGATCATGTGTTGGAGGAGGCGTGGCTTTGGAGAGCACTCTAAAAGGAGGGTGGGATCTTATGCTTTCAGAGCTAGCTTGCTGTTGCTAGCCTCTCCGGAATTGCCTACCTCACCTTTAATCCTGTTTTGAACAATTTAAATTTGTCTAGATATATAACAGAATGACATTATAAAGAACAAAGTCTGTTAAGTCAACTAGGCTTTGGTGTAGCTAGTACAAGGACATGCATTTTCTTCCATGTAAAAATCTGCTGTAAAATAAAGTTAGTTTAACATCATGTGTTGGTCTGCTTACTAACTCACACATCCATTTATAGTGCATGGGCCCTAACCAGCCCTCATACAAGTAGCTTTTTATGGGTCTGCCCCAGTTTATGTTCTCTCGGGGTCTGTTTTAATAAGGATTGATCTACATCCTGCTCATTCTGTCTGACCACACACACTGGTGAGTCCATCCATCCTGGATTCACTGAAGGCTTTAAATATTCATGGCGTGTTTATGTTTTATGAAAATGATTGCATTTGCCTTGAAGATAACCTCACTTGACAAGTCATTTTTATATCTTTATCTACTATACTGGTCTTGGAAGGTAGAACTGGTTTTGTTCCTGTTGAAAAAATTTCCTGTAGCTCAGTGGTTAGAGCACAATGCCAAAGTCATGGGTTCGATGCCAGGGATTGCACATACTATATAGTATGTGCAATGTATAGTTTAATGCAATGTAAGTCGCTTTGGATAAAAGCGTCTGCCAAATGCATAAATGTAAATGAAGCAGCAACCCAACAGAGAGCATTCTCAGAATGTTGGCTAATGTTCTCTCAAAGTTAAACTTTTTTAACGTTATATATCATACATAAAAAATGTTATTAAGTTGTTAGTGTAATGTTTTAAAAACAATAAGAATAATAAGAATTTAAAAAAAGGTTTGAATAACGTTCTTTTAGCCAAGCAATAATATTAATACAACATCTAAAAAAATTGCCATTATAAATGTCCTACTACATTCAAAATAACATTTTAATGTTGTTTTTACTTAATTGAAACATTAGAGAAATGTTCTTGCAACGTACAATTGTTAGCTGGTTGTCTAATTGCTTCTGAGGTTGCAGCATAAACGTGTATATTCATGATATGTGGGGGTAAATGACAAATATTCTGAAGGGTCGTGGTCTTTTCACACATTGATTTATTGCTGCACATTGATCTCTGTCTCTCGGAGGGATTCAGAAAATTACACTCAATATTGTGTATTGATTAGGTTAGCCCGAAGTGGCAGAAGAGCTTCGTGCTATTGCATTTGGAATTAAGAATATACAGTATCATCTCTGCAGTAAATGGGTGGCAGTTGCTCCTACAGTTAACTAGCAGTCTGCTCAGTGATGCCAGATCAAGGAAGTGAAACATTAACATGGCTAATCCAGCTCTGGAAACTAGAAACACTGCTTATCCCACGCAGAAGACAGAGCTCAGGCACCTGACATTTGGAGAGAGAGACACTGATGTTGTGTGAGAAATAGACAGAGGCAATGTGGATGCAGAAAGGGGGTGTGTCAGAAAGCGTGTGCGTTTGCCCATGCGAAAGGACAGAGATGGGTATGTGTGTGTGTTAGAGAGAGAGTGCTAAAACACACGCGTGCGCAGGCACAGACAGAATCAAATCTTTTCTGCAGCAGGACGGCCGGGAGACGGATTACTCCTTTTTTAGCTGCTTTATCCACGCATCCCAGGGTGAGCAGCTCTCTTGTATCTTAAATCAAAGTTTGTGTGTGTGCGCATGTGTGTGAGTTCAGTGACTGCTGTGCGAAAATGTTTTACTGGATGATGCCAGTGAGGAGAAGATGCAAATGCAGGTTGGTAATGTAGACCAACATCTCTCTTTCCTCTCTCTCTCTCTCTCTCTCTCTTGCTCTCTCTCTCTTGCACAAATATAAATGATAAATGCTGCACCACTTAAGGAGACAGAACAGCAAGTAAAGAGCACTAAAATGTTTCTGATAATAGACTGCGTTGTCAGTTCACTTGACATACGTCTACATTTATAACTGTTACAGACTTTATATATCCCAAATTCTCTAAACAGAGATCGATTCAAAGTGCGTGCAATGTATATGACCTTTGCATTTGTATATATGACCTTTATATGTGTGCACCATTGTGTGTTTTCTAAGAAAACAGACAGTTGTGTGTGATTTTGTGCATGCCCTTCAGTTGTATTTTTATTTATGTGGTAATATAAATGTAGTTTCCTCTTCCTCTTGAAAAATCAGCTAGGCTGGCTGGCAGGTTTTAGCTGGTGAAGGTGGTTTAGCAGGCTGGTTTAAAGGGGTTTTGGCCCCTTTCTTTTGCTGGTGAAGCTGGTCTTAACTGCTCATTTGAGAGTACCAGCTGACCTACCATCAAAAATAAGCTTGGTGAGCTTTGCCAGGCTGGAGGGCCCAGCTTAAACCAACTAAGACCAGCCAACCATCTTCGGCTTGTTTTAGCTGGTTTTATTTCAGCCGAGCTGAAATTTGTTTTTATTAAAAAACATTAAATTGCACTAATAGATTCTATAATGCTTTCCAGATCATTAATTACTATTCATTCAAATAGTTAGAAATGTTGTACCTTTACCCGAATTCCAGTGCAGTGCACCGTATGTCCAATTCTGTGAACAATTCTTTAAATTTGTATTGGTTATCCAGGTTGATTTCCCCAGCTGTTGTCATTGTTGTCTGTTTCACAGGTTCAGAACCAGCACAGAATGTGAGAGTCAAATGAAGACAGACCAGTGACTTTATATCTTGAGATGTTTGTCAGTATGACCCCTCACAGTCAAACACTCCTGCTGGTCTTCAGCTTCTCACTGTGTGGAACTCTGTGTGCTGTATCTCTAAATAGACACCTCTCCTCCGCCGACACAGATACAACTTTACAGCCAGCTGGCAGCTCACCATGGACACTGTCGTGGCCCACCAAAACAGACATGACCACTCCAACCATCCACAGTTTATCCTCCAACGTATTCGATTTAAAGGAGACCAGCAGAGATTTTAAAGGTTCAGAGGTGGCCATTCCTGATGAACAAAATCACCATGTTTCAATGTATGACTATGATTTGTCAAGCCTTTCAGCTCCTAAAGTATCATGGACCAAGAGTTCAACTTCCACCAAGACTGAAGTTCCCTCAGACATCCAAAGAGATGAAGAGGGGCCTCAAATGGATGCGTCCGATTGGTCCAGTCTTAGCAAGCAAGCCAAAACTGAGCTATCATTCAAAACTCCCTCAACACAACAGCCTTTAAACTCTCGAACCTTAAGTTTTGAGTCCAAAACAACATTGATTGGTTGGAATACAGAGGCATATACATCTCAGGCTCCTGCTGAGCAGGGGACATCTGAAACAGGAGCTAGCACGTACCAGACAGCATGGAAGTTTTCTGGTGCTGCTCAGACACCATATGCCAGAGGAACTTTAGATGGCACAAATCTGCCAAGAGGGCTGATAGACTATCTGTGGCCATCTGAGGAAACAAAGGGTTTGACAGATGCCCATACAGGTAATCAAGTTAACAGTACTCTTCATTTCACAACTGAACCTGATATTGTGTGAGCGTAGACCAGCTTAGACCAGTAGAAATTTCCATGCTTGTTGGTTAGTGCTGTTCTGGTTGACTTCTCGCATTGCCATACTTGTTCCTCTAAGGTTCTGTTTTATTATTATATTTATAATATGCTTGTCTCTTTCAATATTATGCATTTGAATATACACATAGGCTATACATTTCTATAGTTTAGTTTTGCCTGTGGCTCTTAAAAAAGTGCATTATAAATAAAATGTATTGTTATCATAATTATTTCACAATCAGTTCAATATTATGAAATTTAATAACCTGAAAGATATGCCTATATGGGTATCCATGTACAGTGAATTGTAACATTAATCCCACTAAAGCAAAACCTCCTTGATACAATGATACAGAGGTCCAGTTTATGCATACAGAAGCATTACGTCCTCAGCAGTTATCTTACTCTTCAGCACAACGTGCTTTGTGTAACCTTCCTCAAGCTGCAGTCAAAGCATCAGTATTCTAACAGCGAGCAGGCGGTTTATCACGTCACGCGTCAGGGGGCAACACGCCCCCTAGTGACCCGTTGTGAAATTGTACAGAATGCGACTCCTGTTACGTTGCAATGAAATTATAACTCAATTTATATGGACAAAAAACGAAAAAATCAGATGAAATCATGACACATTATTTATATTCTTGTATGTCTTTAAGACAGCATGAGCTGTTTTCAGAACGTGTTTCTAAACCCTTTATTTTCTATATTTCTCTCTCTTTCAGTGAATCTGAGTGAGCAAACTCTCAATATGACAAGATCTGAACTTGATAGAGAGGACAATGAGGAAACTGAGGATGTTGACCATGTAAAAAAAGAACAAAATGAACAATCCAGCACCAGTACAACCAAAGTCACTGAACCACATAATGCAGGTACTGAACCATTTATCATTCTGTCCATTTAAGACATTTTGTTTGTTTTTACTGATGTAGAGAACAATATAATATCTTTCTAACTAGTTCTCACACGGGGAGTTTGTCTCTCATCTCCAAAAGGTTTTGACTCCTGAAACAAAACTACAAAAATTTGTGTTTGGTCAAGCACTGGGTTATGTTGGTTTCAAACTGTCGTTATTAAGAATCTTAACAAACATTTCTGTATTACTGTTTCAGCTATTTTTGTTAAAGCTGTAGGTGAACACAAGTAACCCTCACTGGCATACATTATAGCAACAGTCAACAATACAATGAAAGTAAACTAACCCTTAGCATTACCAATGGTAATATGGATCTTCACTAGTTAGTGTAAATTATAGTTGAGTGTTTTTAAATGTTCCACTAACAACTAAGAATAACGGTTTTGATATACGGTAGATAACGTTAAGCAAATGTTAAACTAACGTTACTGCAAGAGCGTTTTTTCATAACTTCAAAAGCACTTTTAGCAACGTTAGCCGATGTCCCGGGAATGTTCCCTGTTAGCTGGGATCCTCTGACCTTACATAACACCTTCCCTACAGTAATGCTGACTCGGAATATCAACCCTGGTGTATTCCTGGTCATTACCAAAGCAGGAACTCTCCCCAGTAATCAATTGTAATCAATCAACCCCGGAAACAGGAAATCAGTTGTTCATCTTTTGATCAACAGTGTATTAATATAAATTGGGCTGTTTTTGGCTTACAGGTGTTTGACTGACATCATAGTTTTAAATAGTCACACACAAGAGAATGGCAATGGGGTCAACGCTGTCATTATGTGTGCCGCGTATGAATATATGTGTCAGTGTTCGACCCATTTGAAACAGCCTACTTCCAAATCTCTTCCTGCTTATTAAGAGTCAGTCTTTATGTCCTAAAGCTTGTTCTCATATTAACACAGAAGTTTGTGTGTATTCAAAGCCAGTTTAGAATGAGATCAAGCGAATCAATGTCTGATTCAAGAATGAGTCCGTTTTTGAGTCTGTTTCTTGTGATGCATTGAATCAAACAAATTGTTGTAAGTCTGATGTCATAAATTAAGCAGCCTAAAGCTAGTTAAAACACATGCCAAGTCTTGTTGACCCTTTACTGCATGTATACTAGTGTGGTTGTATTGTGTTAAGATGTAGCACAAATGTCTTAATGTCTCTAAACATTTTAAACCTACACACACGTTTACTTATTTAAATGGGGACATTCTACAGACTGCTATTCTATGCTTCTACAGATTGTATTTATACACAGCTAGTTATAATCAACATACCTAACCCACACTCCAACCCTAACAGAAAACGTTCTGCATTTTTACAATTTAAAAAGCTTTTTTTACTATGTTTTTGTAGCATTTTTACAAATGAGGATTTTCCCAAAAGGAAGCTTTTGCCTCCTTTTTGTTCAGGTTTTATTCACATTTGAGTACAAATTTATAAAATAAAAGTAAACATACACACAACTTTGTATTGTACATGTTCTGTTGTTATGTTTTACACTATTGCATAATTTTAATTGTAATATATTTAGTGATGCATTATCTTATGCGTTGTGCATTATCTGGCTCATTTCACTTTCTTCCTTATTAACACACACGTTAATTCACATGATCTTGGTATAGATGTGACGTGTCTGTTCTGCAGGTATATGAGACCATGTAAAGTCCGTAATTGTTATCATAGGAGTATAAAATTGTAATTGAATTACTTTAATAGCTTTATAGTCATCATATCATGCCCATGTTCTAAACAGTTTAAATGTTTACAATGGGTGGCCTTTGTGAAGTTCACGTGACATTACATTGGCATGTACATTAAAACAAGATATAAAAATGCTTAATGTTTAACTTTGTTGTAAATGTTCCTAAAACTATATGTCTTGCTTTGTTCTGTTCACGTTCTTTAAGGTGCTGACTGGCAAGACTCCTCCACACCTCCAGACTGCAACCTGATTGGTTCTGGGATCTGTCAGTCCCCTGATTCTTTAAGAATTCATGCTTCAAGTAATAACACTTTGCCCACCCCACCTCCTTTGATGGAAACCACACCCCCTGGAATCTTAATCCCACCCATTGATGCAATGACCCCACCTCTATTGGTCCCCCTCCTGACTGACTGGAATGCTGCTATGGCCACATGGGGGCTGGCCTGGGAGCTGCAGGTTTACGGGCTGGGCTGCGTGTTCTCGCTCGTGGCTGTGCTTTCTGCTCTCAGCCTGATATGTTTGCCACTGCGCTGGCCCTCCGGCTGTGCTCACTTCAGTCTCCTCCACCTCCTTCAACTACTGACGGGTTCGAGCCGAGCTCTATGGCTGCTCTATGATCCGTACGGCCAAAAAGACCGCCTTCCCCTGGCCTGGGCGCGACTGCTGCACGAGGCTGCCTATCCTTGTCTTGTTGCATCATTTGGCCTGCTACTGCTACTGCTCACGGCTCGTTCTTGCACTCAGCTCCTTTCCCAGAACACTTTGCAGCGCAGCACCTGCCTGTTGGCTGCACTGGTCCTGCTGCATGTCGCCCTGGTGTTGGTTTCCATGGCAATACTGCAACTTTTTCCCACTCTGCAAGTTGTGCCTCTAATTCCACCAGCAGCCTTCCTGTTGATGTCCCTGCTTCTGTCAATCACATACCTGCTTCTGTACTGCTGCGCCCGAGCCAATGCCAAACACGTCTATCGGCTGAGCGAGAATTCCCCCGAGCGCCCTGCATGCCACGCCAGCCGATGTCCCTTTACAGAGGCACGTATGTGGGAAAGGGCAGCCAGTGCAGGAGTCTTTTCTGCTCTCTTTCTCCTAGCGTGCGGTGGTCTCAGGCTGTACGCCATGCTTCATGCTGCTGGACTTACAGATGGAGTCATGGTGGGTCTGATGCCCTGGCCGTGGTGGGCTTTTCAGCTCAGCTGCAGAGTGTGTGAAGCAGGAGTGTGTCTCACTCTTGCTCTGGTAATCACTCACCCCCTCCTCTGTTGTGGAGTTCCGCTCACCAAGCCCGGTGGCTTTAGCTTGCTTTTCAAGAAGTCACAAATAGAGGGCGCCACATCAGCTAAACCCACTGTTCTCTCTAGTCGATGTGGCTGGTCTCTACGGCCCGCAGAAAAGTTGTGTGAGGGCATGGTGAGGCGAGAAAGTGAGAGCGTGCCGCTGTACACCCTGGTGGAGCTGCCACACAGTGAATCTGATGGTTTGGACCTTCACTATCCCAGCAGCCCACAGCATGAGCTTTCCACACGGCTCAATCAAGCCACAAAGAAGATCAAAGCATCACATTCACCCTCTTTTGCCAGCTTGGATGGCGACTCCACGGCAGATCTGCGCCCCCCTTCGCCCATCGACCTGCGACGCAGCATCGACGAAGCGCTGAACAGCGAAGCTCTGTTTCAACACAGCCTGTTCGGATCTTCCAGGCTCTCTCTCAGTACACGCGGGCCCCCGGACGGACAACCCTGTCGGGGAAACTTAACAGTGGAACCCAGTCTATACCGCACGGCCTCCTGTGGGGAGGTGGACCCCCCAGCTGTACTCACCCGGCCCAGGCAATGGAGCACTATATCAGGGAGACCCTCTCTCAGTGACGGCACCCACAGAGGTCAGCTGTCAGTCCATTGCAGTGAGTTCAGTGCAACACAACAGTCTCAGAACAGCCTACACAGGGGCTCTCAGTCAGGCCAGCGACTCCAGAGACGGTACACAACCTTGGGCTCAACCTCCTCCAGAGGGAGTGTAAATGTGGAAACACGTTCCCCAGCCGATGAGCTGGCCGTTCAGGCCGAATTCATTAATGTCTGCAGGCAAATTGATGCACTAAGTGTCAGCAGTGATACCATCGACCTGTAGTGAAAGAAATCATTATTGAGTCAACGAAAGGTTGCAGTTTAGATGATGCACGAACTGCAGATTTAAGGGGTTTACATTTATCATCTTTAAAGCTGCAATCTGTAACTTTTGCCTCTCTGTCGCCATGTTTGTTTGAAACGTAAAATTGCAGGTTGCTTTACATACTTTTCTCATTACTTACGCTGAAGTCAAATGAAGCCCAGCTGACATTTCCCGGGAAATCTGACCCGACAGTTCAAATGATAAATCATTATTATAAACTTACTGTTGTGAATCAGGATAAGGTAGATTATGTTGAACACTTATCTGTTATGTATATAGTAAAAAAAATGTATTATATTAGAAAATCACAACAGGAAACAGCAACCTGTGACCTCTGAACTCCTGATGTTCTCTATAAACATTACTCCCCAAGAGACTACATCTGCACTTGATAAATATCATATAACATTGTTTTTAAAAGTTCAGATTGGCCAACAGACTTGTGATGGCATTTGCAACTTCGAAATGTTTCCAGAAAATGATATAGACGCTGCATAGGGCTTTTTGTGTACTTCCCAGCAATAAAGCTTGCACTTACAATGTGTTTTATAATAAGTCTTACAAAGTCATTTGATTTCAATAGAGACATGTGTTACATTTGTTGCAACATTATCATTATCACTACACTCATTTTCTTCTGGAATGAGACAGTGATGTTGTGTCAGAGCACAGACTTATGGGAAATAAGTCGTAAGCAAACAGCTGCATGAAGACAACAGTGAACAATGAAAAACAACATCTGCTATTTGATTTCAAATGCTAAAATAAAGTTATCCAGATACTGTTGATATGGACCTTTGCACTGGAATTGGATTGTTTTTGTTTGCCTGTTTTTTAACAGTTATTATGTAACAGTATTTCCTTTACATCATGTCACAGAAATCATACCAGATTAAAATAGTCGGTTTTTAACTGTCTATTTATGTGCACTACATTAGCATACATATTTTCTCTGCAGTTTGTTTGGAACAGCATACTACTGTACTTGTGTTTAAATCTGTAGTATGTACTGTATACTATGAGCAGTATGGGGATTTTCTGTATGCATGTATTAACTCGATGGCCTACTTAATATGTGCGGCGCACAACAAAAAACACACATCAGTGCCCCCGCTGGCAGCTTTTACGAGTGTCCTGAACCCACCCATTCTGATGGGTAAACACTGCCCTCTGTTGGCTGTGGTGTAAATAACATGAATATTCATAAGAGCTTGTGCCATTACAATCTTTATTAAAGCAATTCTCGGTGATAGACAGATTTGGCTTCAAGTACAGCATGAGACGCTCCAAAAAGCAGCAAAAGACAGATACAAAACAGCTATAAGCATCCACATCCCTGCCTGGAGATTATATAGCCTAAGATCACATCACAGCTTGTGTTTATGTAATTCTGTGTCTGCTCAACACAACTAGCGCTTTATAAATATCCGGCGGACAGTTAAATTCTCTTATTTAAACGGTTTAAAATTCATCTGTCTTTATAAAAGGTTATATAAATATATTTAAAATGATTAAGCAAGGTTTTAATCTAGTCGTTTGGAGGAATTGATGTTGTTTTATATGGTGTATTATATAAAGAATGATAACAGTGTGCAACATCGCGGCAGAACAAAGCCAGATTGTCTGATATACTTAAAGAGCAAAACAATTACAACTGTTCTCACATTCCGACCTTGTAAACTCTCGGTTGCTTTCTTTTATACTGTAAAATGTGCAAATGCTGCTAAGCTTTGTTTATTGATGCAGATGTGTGAAACCTATGAAATAAACGTGAGCAATGAATGACTACGTACTGTGTTGACTACAGTAAAGGCGTGTACTTGTAAAGCATCCCTGATTTTAAGGCTGATCCGATTCACCAATCAGAATCACTCTAGTTCCAGTTGTAGCTAAACCATCATCTGAATTACTGTGATAGGAGCAGCCCGTATACTTGCCCACCTGAAAACAAAAATGCATTTCTTTGATCGATACCGTAGAATTGAACTCAACACTCCGACGCGTCATTTCGCGTCGTGCCAGACAGAACGTATTATTGCTAATAAAACAACATACCAATTTAACGAGAAAGACTCATGGCTGACATCAAGCACTGCTAAATCAATGCCAACTAAAACATCCCAGCTAACAATTTTAGGTTAAAAGAACGTTTCCTACCATTTCCGTTACGTAACAAAAAAAAATGTTTTTGTAGGAACAAATATCCATTTTTTAGACACTGTATTTACAGTATTGCTTGGTTATAGGAATGTTATTCAAAGTTAAAAATTCTGTAACATTTTTAAAATGTTCCACTAACAACTTTAGAATAACGTTTTTGATATACGATATATAATTTTAGACAGTTCTACTATAGTTTTTATAACTTATTTTAGTTTGAAAAGAACGTTAGCCAATGTTTCGAGAACGTTCCCTGTTAGCTGGGCATACCCTGTTTCCCGCATAACAGACACACCTTTTGACACACACACACACACATACACACAATACATTCACAGGATTTCAAAAATAGCCGCTCTACTGCCACATGTATTTTCTCACAGCGAAGCCCGGACAAAAAAAAGACAAAATAATATGAATTAAAATGAGACAGTAAGTACATTCAGTTCTATGTGAATGTTTTTTTCCAGTTAAAGAGTCCTGTACTTTGCTGGCTTTTACTGTAAATCAGAGATGGGATGTACATCAGCAGAAATGGTAAGTGGGCGGGGCCTGATCACTTTTAGCTGCTGTGATTGGTGACTGCTGGTGATGGAACATTAGGTCCAGTTCTCATTGACCCCCTGCTGGCCGTCTCAGTATAACCGCTTCTCATAACTGCCAGAACAGAAGAGAAACAACACATTATATCAACTGTCATAAACAGATGTTTCAGTCATATTACATTGGCAATCCAATATAATCAGGCTAACAATCAATACAATAAAAAAACATACAGCCCACCCCTATGAAAAGAATAGTTCACCCAAAAAAATAAAATCAGAACAGTCTTATAAAAGTGATCCATTTTTTGTCCTATTTTAACTTGACCTGAAGTGACATGCTTTTGAAAAATTCTTCAAAACCACTTATATTTCACAGAAATAAACCCAGCTAACAATTTTTGGTTGTAAGAATGTTTTCCTAACATTTTCAATAAGTAATAAAAGCATTAAAAACTTTCATATTGAAAGTTATAGGAATGTTCAAAACATCCTTTTTAACCTTTTATTAATCTTACTGTTTGGTTATAAAAAGGTTCTTCAACTTTTTAAGTTATAAAATGTTCCACTAATGTTACTGGAAGAATGCTTTTTGATAACTGTAAAAGAACTTTTAGAGAACATTAGCCATTGGTCTGACAACGTTCACAGTTAGCTGGGAAGTCGTACAGATTTCAAACACACTAAATGTTTCTGCATGTTTGGGTGAACTATTAACTTAAGCAGCAGTAGGTTTTAGAGTTTCTTCCAAGATAATCTCCGTCAAACATATTAAAACTCCCAGAGAAAGTGTAAACAACCACTGGGACAGTGGACACGTCTACATGTAATGAGAGGAAGCTACAACAGGTATGAAATACTGCCTCAACGCCCAGTAAAAGAGCCCAGTTCTAACCGCTGTTCTAACACAATCCCCTCCACCAGAATTCAAAGGTTACGAGAGACATGAGGACTCAGTACTTACATGGCACAAAAGAATATCTATGATGACAGCATAAAAGAAAAGAAGGAAAGACATTTTCACATGAAAACTCTACTTTTCCATGACAACGTATGAAGGAATGGCTTGAGGGACTCTGGGAGAGACTTCCAAAAATAACAAAGAGGGGATCTGCTAAGTATCTGACTGATAAACTGAAGTCGATGTGAATGAAAACGTGGACTCAGCCATTTAGGTGAGGGTATGTGCTCTAAACAAAGGGACAAGATGATAATAGGTCTGGTGGGTGGAGTTAAATGATGAGCGGGCGGAGACTTACGAATGCAGCCCATGAACTCCGCCCTCAACCTGTGCAGACATGGTCCTCTTCTCAAATTTCAGCTCTCCAGAATACATCATCGATCTATATACAAAAAAAAGAGACTTACATATATAAACTTAAACATGCAGACATTTAGTGGCGGAACTTTCTCATTCAAGAGAATTATTTGGGCAAAAGTTTGTATACGGCCCCCCTTGCCAAAATTTGTTGATCTGTATTCCCAGGAGGACAAAGATGGTATATTTCTATGTGTACTATATACCTGCTAAAAATTTATTTTCGTCAAGGGGGCTGTTTCAACCACACTGTTAATATGTCTCCAGGGTAACGTGACATTCTTACCTCAGAATGGACAGGCTCTTTGCACCTATATCCTGGCAGCCATGTTGGATTCCAGCAATGAGGTACGGAACAAACTTGTGTATTGATCCTTTATCCTGAACTGAGCCAGAAACTCCCTGAGCGACCTTCACCTTATCACCTTCACTGTTACACACACAAATGCGTTTTCATGTTTTATGAAGACATTCCATAGACGTAATGGGTTTATACTGTACAAACACTAACCATACCCCTAAACCTAACCATCACAGAAAAAGTTTCTGCTATTTAAGATTTGCAAAATAGATCATTCTGTATAATTTAAAAGCTTGTTTTCTCATAGGGACCAAAAAATGTTCCCACAAGGTCAAAACTTACTGATATTACTATACTGTGGGGACGTTTGGTCCCCATAACGTGGTGAATACAAGAACCGCATTTTACTGGTCTTTATTGAATAAAAAGGTTCATAAATCAGCCATGTTACGTTTCTGTGAGGGTTATGTTTAGGGTTGGGGGATAGAAAATATCATTAGCCGATATTAAAACAATGTAAGTCTATGGAATGACATCACCAACAAAGTGACACAAACTTGTGTGTACCTAAAATAGCGTTTCTGGCTGCTGTTGTTTTTTTCCATGGCGTCCAGAGAGCCCATGCCACGATACTTCTTGAGTCGCACACCGTCTGAGAAAAAATACTCACCCGGGGCTTCCGTGGTTGCCGCTAGCAACGAGCCCATCATTACTAAAACAAAACAGGCAGGTAAGGGCAGTCTGACACAGACAGATGGCAAACAAATCGCTGACTGTAATAACAACGATCGCTCAGTCAAATTACACAGATAGAGAAGCACACACACCTGTAGACGCTCCCAGCGCGAGAGCTTTGACCACATGACCAACCGTCTGGATGCCGCCATCTGCAATGACTGGAACTCCGAAGCGACGGGCGTACTCCGCCACCTTATACACAGAAGTGCCCTGAGGTCTCCCACACGCCATCACTAATGATACACACACAGTACACAAACATTACAAACATATCCATATGAGGGCATTGCATTGACGCCTATTTAACTTAGATTAAAGGAATTATATCTACTAACCATAAACTAACCATAACTTCCCAGCTAACAATTTTATATTTTAAGAACATTTCCCTAACGTTTTCATTAAGTCACGTTAAAAATATTAGGAGTGTTTAAAATGTGCAGTTTTTTTAACTGGACATTTTTTTTGCTTGGTCATAAGAACGTTGTTCCAACATTTTGCTTTTTCTGTAATGTTTTTAAAGCATTCCACTGAACTTATGAATAACATCTCAATGTAAACTTCACACTGTTATATTTTTTCCTTTGATTAAACAAATCATCAAGTACTATAAACTAACACTAACTTTTCTGTTTTGTCCTGCTAACTCAAACACACACACACACACCTTCCTGTGTGATACAGATGGATCCACAGCCCATGCCCACTCGCAAAGCATCAACCCCAGCGTCTATGAGATTCTTTGCCTGAGCAGCGGTCACCACTGTGTAGGAGAAATCAACACCGTATTACTTGTTTTCAGTATGAGGAACAGCAGTGCAGAGCTTCCATCTTCAGATGTGGGAAAACAGACCTACCGTTTCCTCCAACCACTTGTAGTTCTGGGTATTTCTGCTTGATGTAGTTGATCATACTGATCTGGAACACTGAGTTTCCCTGAGAAGAATCCTGAAACAGAGAAACCATCACATGTCCAGAACAGCCGACGCACACACATCAGACTGAGATCAAACATCGAGTCTCAAACTTCTGCCTGCAGGTGTTTGGTCCAGCTCCAGCTGTTAAGTCTGGGTTATTAAACTCACAATCGAGGTTATTAGTAACCAGTTAGTTCAGTAGGCTTGCATTATGCAAATACTTGTAAACTCTTTGTCAAGTACATAATGTTATTCTTGACCAGCTTTCAAATTTGTCACTAGTGTTTACGAGTTAAGTTTCATCTTGTAGGCGTTTACCTTTCATAACTGACAATGGTAACAGTTTAAATAACCACTGAGTACAACAAATACGCAAGAAACAGAGAACGGGATTCATCAACAATCATGGAAAAGTGTTATGGTGCATTTAAATATGCAAATATTAAATATTCAGAAACATTATGTTGCCAGTTCGATTCCTAATGCTGGCAAGTTCAAGTTCCAACTGGGGAATTTGTGCAAAGCACCTTACCCCTGCAGTACTGCAGTAAACTAATGGCCACTGCCCAGGTGTGTGGTCACATGCTTTAACTGCACTAACTGGATGGGTTAAATGCAGAGGACAAATTCCAAGTATGGCTCACCATACTTGGCCATCATGTCACTTCTCATGTTGGTTTACATAGTGCGTATGATCTACTAGCTGAAATTTGCTCTAAGAACAAATGGTGCTACAAACTAACTAGTAGTTGCTAAGCTTCCTGTGGGAACGTTACCAATTAACGCAAGTCGTTACAAACAGCTGGCTCCAATCTAGCCTGGCCATGTGCTATCCTGCAGAACATTGTTCCAACCGGGCCTGACGTACCTTCTAGTCATTTCAAAGAAACCTCAAATAACTTGATTAGCTGGATCAGGTGTGTATGACGGTAAAGCTAACGCTGACGGTAAAGGTGTGGTCACACTGATTTTGGCTATAAATAAATAAATAAATAAATAAATAAATAGTGTTTTTCACATTCCGTCTTTAAGACTGACTGTCCTCACACGTGTTCATTGAGGTTTCTTTGTTTTGGTCTGTATAACCTACTGGGTCTTCGTTGGGGGATTGAGGAGAGGCATTGTCCAGGTTCTTGTTATATCTTAAAATAATTTTCGATGTCATACTAAAGAATTAGTATCAACCCCGCCATTAAACACCTGGCAGATCATTTTAATAAAAACAACGAACTTGATTAACTGGTCCAGGTGTGTTTAACTGAAGATGTAACCCAAATTTGTGCTTGGGATGTGACTGCACCTTAAGGGGGAATCATGTCTGCTGTTTTATAGGTCTCAAAGCAGTTCTCTAGGATTTTGTTTGTCCCCTATATTCAGCCCCCTATATTGTAATGTGAACTGAGAACATAGAAGATAGTGAACTGAGAAGATAGTCTGACTACAGTTTAAGTCCACTCTGTATTCCAGACTCACTTTATTTTCACATTTGCAAGTATTTTAGCCCTTATGGGCCTCAACGACTCTATGGCACAGATTATGACTGCATTCCATTGACCAATGCTAGGAAGATGACGTGTACCTAAACGCAAAAGCTATGCTATCATTAGCACATTTACTGTGTTTTACACGCCCGTCCCCGCAAGGCTGTGTTAACCTAGCTAACAAAGGTTTTATAAATGGTAAATTTAGGTTGTAAAATTGTTTCCCTATTGTTTCCTTTAAGTTACCTTTAGAAGTACTAGGAATGTTAAAAATGCCCAGTTTTTCAGATGTTGTATTAACATTATTAACGTTAAAAAAGTTCTACTAACCTCACTGCAAGAACATTTTTGATAACTTTGAGAGAACGTCTAGTACAGAACATTTGCCAATGTTCTGAGAACATTCTTTGTTGATTGGGAAACAGGTCCTAATGTTATATAAATAATATCTTTGAATCATTTCTGCATATCATTTGTTTATTGGTGCCGAGGTTACGTAACATCATATACCTGCGTCTCTATAAAAACAGATATGTGGATTCTCACCTGGGCTGAAAATCTGATTTCAAGTGGCTTTCTATTGTTTATCTGGAATATTACCATTCCGACAGAAACGCACCAGAACAATCACGTCCACTCCGGCCTGCATGAGCAGGTCCAGTCGGTACTTGTCGTCCTCCCGGGTCCCGATAGCGGCGCCGCACAGCAGCTGTTTGCGCGAGTCTTTGGAGGCCAAAGGATAATCTCTGTTCTTCTTCAAATCAGTACGCGCAATGATGGCCACGAGCTCATCGCTGTCATTCACGATAGGCAGTTTGCCTGAGAGAAACAGTAAAACAGAAGCACCAAACGTAAATGGCAAAGATCACCATGCAGATGGTCATCTGTGTTATTTTACACCTGTAGCCCAGAGACAATTCAAAGATGACTATAGAGCCCAGAGACGATTTAAAGGCGACTACAGAGCCCAATGACGATTCAAAGACGACTATAGAGCCCAGAGACAATTCAAAGGTGACTATGGAAAGGAACCAAACCCTTCATAGTGGATGAAAAAACTTTTGTTTCTCAGTTTCATCTCTGGTCAGTCTTTACTTCCCTTAACAATCTCACAACTCTGTATTTTGTAGCACTTCTTGTGTTACTTCCTCCTCTGGATAAATGTGTTGTGTTGATTCCTCATTTGTAAGTCACTCTGGGTAAGAGTGTCAGCTACATGAATGCATGTAAATCTGATCAATCTGACATGAATGTCATTGAGATTAATGGTCGCACCTTTTTTACTGCGCTGTAAAATGTCATTCGCTTCTTTTAACGTTACCCCTGCTGGAGCCACCACTAAATCTTCCCTTTTTGTCATTGCCTGAAAGACAGAAAGACAGAAAGATTATTTGTTTACATCATATATGCAGAATAACATCATCCAGTACTTTGACTATTTAAAGTCATAATTATGTAAAAGTGTATATGCTCTTGGCTTTAATGTGCGTGATTTCCCATTGCATTTAATTTTACAGTTTGATCTTCTTAATCTTTCATCACAAAACACATTTCTAGGCCCCTAAAATGACATTTCTTTTCTGATGATGTCACCAAAGCAGTGAGGGTGGGTAAAAATAACATTAACCAATAAAATGTTTCGCCAAGATCAAAAGATCGATTTCTAGAGAATGCATAACATGATCAAATGTAAAGCCAAAATGCTTTGGATAAAAGCACCTGCCAAACGCATATTTGTAAATGTTTTTAAATGTAAAAAACTTGTATTGAAAATGCTGGTTCGATACTTTGTTTTTTAAATTTACATGGGAATCAAATGATATGAACTGAATTTGAATGTTTTCAAAATAAAGCTACATAATACAAACCTCGTCCAGCGGCCTGTCGTAATCTTTCTCAGACAGGAAGTCGATGTCTCGTGACGTAACGATGCCCACCAGCTTGCTGCCCATCTTGCCGGTTTCTGTAACCGGAATGCCGGAGAAACCATGCCGAACCTTCGCTTCGAACACATCCCCTACCGTGTGCCGTGGACTCATCACAACCGGATCTGTGATGAAGCCCTGCTCAAATTTCTACCAGTATTACAAAAACACAGAATATAACAATTGCTGTCTTTGAATGTTATGTATACTGTAAGCACAATGCTAATTATAGGCAATGAGAATCTTCTTATTCAAATATTCTTATTCACTCTTTTCTAATTCTACCAAAACATTGTGTGACTAACCTTGACTTTCCGAACCTCGTTGGCCTGGAATTCAGGTGTGCAATTGTGATGTATGATTCCAATTCCACCCATGAGCTACAAGACAAACCAGTTATTGGAATTTACATGCAACTGCTTTTTAATACATGCAAGAATGCATGTGTACTTTTAACAGTGTGTGTAACTTACGGCCATTGCGATGGCCATGGAGGACTCTGTGACTGTGTCCATGGGAGAGGAAATGAGTGGCGTCTTCAGGGTTATCTTCCGGGTCAGGGCAGAGGTCAAATCCTATGACATCACAAAGCATGTCCATCATACACTCGCAGAAAAGTAAAAAATGGTACAAATTGTCTGTGTTAAACCAGGGGCTTTTCTGGTGTCCAACTGACCTCCTGCTAGATCCACTTGACATTTGTCTTTCCTCATTGACAATCAAAGTAGCTGTGCCAACTAATTTTTGTCTAAGTAACATATATCGCTAATACTTCTTTATAGTATAATAAACTTTTGCCAATGACATTTTTTAGCATTTCTAAGAACTTGGAGTTATATTTTTGCTGACATTTCTCAACCAATGGTCTTTTGTGCTTTACAGAAGAAAGAATTTTCTTACAGGTTCAGAATGACACGTTGTAAGAAAATGATGAAAGAAGATTTATTTTTTAGCAGAATTGTAATGCCACCATTGACATTTTAAGTTGCATCAGTTGTTTAAGTCAACTTATAAATGTTGTCATATCTTATTTTCCTCTTTCGGTCTCACACCTGTGCCCCATCATTACTCACAGCTCAAGGGCTCAAAGACGACACAAACAGCATAGTATTCCCAATACATCAGCAGATACTAACCTACTGTATCTGCCATACTGGAAAGAGACAGACAGCAGACCAGACAGCATGCACATGTGTCCATAAACAGACAGTGTCATATCTCAATTCTAAACTAAATCATTTTTTAACAAACAAAATCACAACAATAACAGATCACCTGGTTTTAATGGTTTGGCTTAAGTGATTAGCTTAAACTTTATCCCAAGAAGGTTATTTCAATGTGTCTTTCATTTAAAATGTGCTCAGAGTTTTGGGTCCAGGGGATTTTGTACTGCTGGGGACATTCACACATACACACAGCTGATCTTTACTGCCTGAGACAACATGCCCAGTTCTCCAGGGAACATATGGATGCTAACACAGCCGTGTTACCATCTCATCAGCGCGCGCACACACACACACACACACACACACATACACGTTTGCATGTTTAATAGGGACATTACATAGACGTAATGGTTTTTATACTGTACAAACTGTATATTTTACCTCCCTACACTAACCCCACCCCTAAAACTAACCATCACAGAATGCTTTCTATTATTTAATTTTTTTTTAAAGATCTCAAATAAGATTTTGTATGACTTATAAGCTTGTTTTACTCATGGGGACCTCAATGTCCCCACAAGGCCAAATTATACTGGTATTACTATACTTGAGGGGACATTTGGTCACCACAACATAGTACCATAATACCACACACACACAGACAAACACAGTCCTCTGCAGATCTTCCAACTCACTGAAAATCCTGTTTTCCATCTGCACAGCACCTCGGTTGACTCTTCAATCTAAGTAACGGTGATTAAAATTAGCCCCTTCCACTAAACTGCTGTTGAGCACAAGTACATCTGAAGTCTGTGTTGGCTGTGTGCTGTTTACCTGAGAGTCAGTACTCACCACTTCATCAGATGTAAAGTCAATGAAGCCCGGCAGTATCAGGAAATCACTGACAGAAACAGGACAGATGGTTGAGTCAGACAGCCATTACATTAAATCAGCAGTTTATAAATCAGACCATTATCAAAATTACAGTTCTATAAAACCGGACACATACCCCAAAATAAGTGCAAAACAAACCAAAAATTAAAAATAGGTATATATAAAAACAGGTGTCTATAGGTAGAACCCCTACATGTTTTCATTTATAGCGATATTATTGTTAGCACAAAAACTAATTTCAGTGGTAACGTGTCTAGTATTGTTTTATTAATTTTTGATAATGATTCTGTATTAAAACTCTTTTTTATTTAAATCAATTAAACCAATCTACTGTACTACAAATGCTACAGTACCATAAAGTTTAAATACTTTATACATTTATTAGTTTTTATTTTAATAAATTCTACTATTATATTATATATGATTATAAATTCTATATATATAAATTCTAATTCTAATAGAATATTTTATTGTAATATTTATACATTATATTAGTGTCTAAACGAAGACAAAAGCTACTTGGCTAAATAAATAGAGTTAACATAGGTGTGGGCTTGTTATGTTTGAATTTCATAAAAATTTGCATTTATGACTAACCATAGTGATAATGTGGGACAACAGCGCTCTCAGACTGATCAATGTACGTTACCTAATATATTTACTAAATAACTAAATTATATCTGACCATCTTGAGTATGTGAGCTGCATCTAAGAGCTTGACCTGATAACTTGATTCATCACATTTTAATCACATACAGCAGTTCATGTTGGGGTGAGCTACATTTACATGTAGTCATGTATCACATTTTTATCCAAAGCATCTTATAAATGAAGGACATCACATGCAATCTGTCATACAAAAGCAAAGTTTCGTGTCCCTTTAAGATGCATTCTAGAATAATCTTTCACGATTCTCAAAACAGTCTGAAAACAGCCAAAAACCAAAAACCTGATATAACCCACAACAGAGAATAGTCAGTAGGAGCACAAACAATGTTTTGTTCTTGTTTGAGTCCCTGTAACGAGTGAGGAGGTGGCTAGTAGGAAGTATATTTCTTACTTTAAAGCACAACAATGTTTACATTTACATTTAGGCATTTGGCAGACGCTTTTATCCAAAGCGACTAACATTGCATTATACCACATTGATCACTATACATTGAGTATGTGCAATCCCTGGGATGGAACCCATGACCTTGGTGTTGTTAACGCCATGCTCTAACCACTGAGCTACAGGAAAGCTTTTTTGTTTGCATCCTGATTGGATGTTTCTATTTGCCATCGGTTAAGAATATCTGGAGAACAGTGCCTGTACAAAGACACAGTTCAGAATGTTCTGCCCCAAGTGGCCTAATGCTCATAAACCTCCATTAGTCCAGATTAAACACTTCAATACAATAAAAATAGACACAGAGACCACTGCTGTGCTACTAAGAGTCCTCAGTGAAGCATAAACATACTTGTTTTCAGATGAGGTAACATTAGTAGACCTTTTTTAACATTACATATCAAATATCCAAAATGTTATTTTTAAGCAGCTAGTGGAACATTTCAAAACATTACAGAACTAAAAATGTGTGCGTAACATTCACATAACCAAGAAATAATGTTATTACAACGTCTAAATAACTGGATGTTCTGAATGTTACTAGAACAATCAAAATAACTTTTTTAATGTTTTGGTTACCTAATAGAAACATTAGGGAAACATTCATACAACCTAATATTGTTAGCTGGGTATGCAGAATGCTGATTCCTGTAGCTCAACTGGTAGAACAGTGTTAGCAACACTGTGCAACACTTTAACATCTTTTTTGGATGGTAAAGAATATGATGAGCATGCTATGATGCAGATAAGAGATAAAACAGGGAAAACAAACACGCATGCACTCTGGCTTTTGTATTGTCCCATAAACATGGACTGCATGTGCGGGGCCTAAGTACTTGAGCTCCCCGTTGCTATGGTGACCTACAGAGGGTTGCCATGGAGCTGCGAGGTCTCACTGACAGATGTCAGAGAGATTTACATTTACATTTATGCATTTGGCAGATGCGTTTTTCCAAAGCGACTTACATTGCATTATACTATACATTGTTTATGAGTATGTGCGACCCTTGGGATCGAACCCATGAGTGCACGCGTGTGCAAGGGTGGGGTACACATGGCAGGACCCGCTTTGAAATGATCCGTCCTGTGGCGATTAATGACCAGTCCATTTAACGCACGACTGTGTGTTAGCATCACAGAGAATCCAGAAAGGATTTTAGACTTACTTGTACGTGAGACCATCCCCAATGGCAAAGAGTTGCTGGGCAGTGAGTCCATCCTCTGGAACATAACCAGTTCCCCCACTGATCAGGTAATCAGCCATGCTACAACCACACACACACACATACACGAACCATAAATACATAGTGTATACATATTTGCTGTCCTATATGAATTTTAGTTTAACTGTCAAGTTGCACCGCCAACCATGTACACAAAATAACGATAAACATTAACATTGCATTCTCAGTTCAGTAATTGTTTCAAATGCAGTTTCATGAGCTCATATGAACTAAGAGACCAAATATTGCACGTTTAAAAATGCATTTGGTTAATTGCAACTTCAACCACCCAGTGACCCACACAATACACAGTTCACTTCAATTTAAACAAAAAGCGCAAAACAGGAATCCGTCAACCACATGCACTGCAGACGCGCGCACACAAGGAAGAACCACGCGACTCGTTTTGTGCGCAACTAACTTGCCATTCATCCTAATCGATCCAAACTACCCAAAAAGCACCTCGGGTTGAAATATAAACACGAATCCACTTACAGGGTAGAGTTAACTTTCTCTTTTGGTTTCTACAGGTTCTGAACACACTTCCTTCTGCTACATATCCAATCTTATCTGAATCATCTCACATAACAGCGGCAATAAAGCGCATCAAAGATCAATGCAGAGAACAGCGGAGTCGCGGTTAAACGCGCATCCGCTTCAGCGTCCCGTGTGTGACGCGTGGTGACGCCATCGCTTTGGGCGTGGAAAGGGAAGCGGGAGAGTTTCACTCTAAATCTCAAACCTGGTTTTGTACGTTTCCTTAACGAAAGCGATTCGTGTGTGTACGGTGCAATATAAAACCGAAGAATGCTTAACCAATTTACATATTAACAAAGTAATAAAATAATTAGTAATAAAAAGTAATTAAATAATAAATAATAGATAAAGAAAATCCGTCTCTCACATAAAACCTTTTTTCCCTGTCACTCTTCCTCACAATTTATAATATAATATAATATAATATAATATAATATAATATAATATATGTGTCCTTACATTGTAACGTATCATTCATTGTAAATTATACATTACATTTGACACATGAGTTGCGTAGCACTGAGTTCTTTATAAGAGAGGCTAAATATTGTTGTGACTACAAAATCCTCTTTGAACATGTACAGCAGGCAGCATCAAACACCCAGATGACTCTAAGTGGTTGTGTCATCATGTGAATCCATTACTGATGGACGTTTAATCTTTCCCTCTTAACGTACACAGACGCGCCGCTCTTTCCCAGTGGGATTTGTACTCTAAACTGCAGATTACACCTACATAGGGCCCTAGAAATGTAATCCTTCATTAAGGGTATATTCGTTTTACTTTAATGGGACTCTTGTGGTAAAATGAAGAGCTGTGGACTGGAGGAAACATAAACTAGATTTTATTGCTGAGCTTCATGACACATTGCACGACATCATAAATTTTAAAGACTCATTATTAGATTAATTTTCAGATGGTGTACAGGTGTCAGATGCTTTGAAGAGGTTTTGGTGCTCTTAGACTATCTGTAATCCCAGCAGCCTGCAGTAAACTTTGGATCAGATGTATTCTCAATGAGATAAACAGTAGTTAACATTAGTTAACATCTGAGGCCAAAGGTCAACCTCAGTGGGACCCTGCCTGACCGTCAGAGAAACACGTCAGATGTGTAAGGTGATTCAACCGCTGCTGTAGTCAGATCCAGATGAAAGCTCATGGGGATATTTAAAAAAAAAATTCGTGAACTGAGACTCGGAAACAGCATCATAGTTTAAGTTGACATGCCCCACTATTGATAAACAATGAGTGTGATACAGTGGCCCCAAAAAGCATTTATTTACTTCGCCTCTTTTTAAAATGTATGAACGTCATTGCATTAGGTAACAAAATAATTTAATTTTAAAGACAGACAGCAGAACCAGCAAACACGTTTCCGTAACGTTTAAAGTAAGTAACAAAAACATTTAAAATGTTGTTCTGAAAGCTATAGGATCATTCAGAACATCCTGTTTTTAAACACTGTATTAACATTACTGCCCGGTTATAAGAACATTATTTAAACTTATGTAACATTTTTTATGTTTAATGTTTCACTAACAACTTAAGAATAACATTTACCTAATAACAACCCCGAATAACTTTTTGATACATGATAGATTACATTAAAAATGTTCTACTACATTTTTTACATACTTACAGTTCATTCAAGTTATACATTTTGTCAGTGCATGTGCTCCCTGGGCATCGAACCCATGACCTTTGCTAGCGCAATGCTCTACCAACTGAGCTACAGGAACACTACTAATTCTATACAAATGTTTTTGATAACTTTGCGATATCTTTTCTTTTCTAATGCAATACAATTCATAAATTTCTGTGATATCACATATATATGTGTGATATCACTATAATAACAAATGCATCTCATTTTTCACTAATATTTCATGATATCTATATTTACAGCAGTTTACAGCAACTGATCTACACCAAATGACTATATTGTCTTCACTTTTGACAGGAGAAAAGGTAGTACAAGAAACAGACAACAGACAAATTAAATCCGCCTCTTTCTCAGTCAGCTACACACACCTGTTACTCTTGTTCCATCAGTATTTTCAAATACATGTTGTCAATACACTGTCTGGAACAAGAGAAGTGATTCATGTACTGTACATTATCAAAAACACATTGCGGGTTATTTGCATAGTGTAAATTATTAATAGATCAAAACACTTTCAACTCTTTCAATTAGATGACACATACTATATTTACTTAAATGGTAAATAATAGCCACCCATGCAGACTTCGCTGTTTAAACCATAACACACTCTCTCTGTCATACTTCAGTGTACTTGCACTAGGGTAAGTTCTCACCTCTCCGGTTCATAGCCCGCCTGTATGCGCGTGGCACTGTAGCGCTGGGCGGCCGTCTCGTGCCCATGCCCGTGTCCGTGCAGTGCATTGTGGGTAAACGGCCCCTGAAAGTGGTGATCCGAGTCTCGTAATGGCACACGTGGCCTAGCAGGTTCCATGTCCCCCACAATACGTCGGTAGTCAATCTGGTAGCTGTCTCTGTCCCCATCTGCATAACGGTCGAACCCGTGCCCATCCATTTGAACAAACTCCAGCTGATAGTCCTCCACCGTGGACACCCTGCTTGAGACCAGCTGACCCTCTTAGAAAGACCCCCGACCTTTTTTCTCCCCCCTCACCTCAGATCACTTTTGTCTCTGCTGTCTGCACATGCACCAGGAGACGCACTAGATTCAACCACTTATACACACTAATACACACAATAAAATAAGAGGTGGATACGGGTGTCCTCAGTTAGATTTGTATCCAATTTGCATGGGCTATTTAGCATCCTTCAAACCACAAGCCAAAGTTACAAAGTTGAGCACATACGAAGTAGGTTACCTGGAGCGATTCAGAGCAGGTTATACAAATTGTGTTTAGCATTCAACGATCCCATAAGCAGAACTTGATGAAACACAAGATGAAATGGAGTAAGAAGAGAGTCTTAATGAACAGAACATAAAAAACAATTTCCCAGCTCTAGTAGTTTCTTGTAATCTTGATTGCAGTCTTGCAGTCTTGATCTACATGCAGAACCAGTGGTAGAGTACAATACAAAACCTTAGACAGGACTAACCTGTAGTTTACTGGATGGTAGACAAACAGAAATTAAACAAGTCCCTCCCCCTCTCTCTGCTTCACTTCAGCTAAGCTCTGTTTCTGACAGAAACACGTCACTTTCACAAAGAGGATTGCAGCATTAAGTGTGCATGTGTGTGTGTGTGTTCAGCAGGGGGAGGAGCTTGTTGTGCCTGCCTGGCACTCAGTAATGACATGGGAGGGGTGTCAGGTTCAAAGACCCACCTCTCTTCAAAGGCAATTACGTTAGGCAATTACAAACGCACGCATACTGCAGTTGCGACAGTTTGTGTGTATTAAAAGTATGTACTTGTGCCAATGAAAATAAGTGTCACAGTTTATCTGTGCATCATGCTTTGTTTGTGTGTATGTGCATGCACACACCTCTGTCACTATTTGTATGCACAGCTTGGAAACGCAAAGCACAGCTTCCTCGCAAACAAAGTCAAATCCCAGGGCGCGATGATGGTGTGCTCAGCCCTGGAGAGGCGTCTGGTTGGAGAAACAGAAACAGAAGAGATGCAGAGAGCTGCTCTTCAGCGACTAATTACACACAGACGCTCCACAAGAAGTGCTCCTGCAAAACTGCGGCCCTGTTTGTGTGCACAAACAAGTGCCCTTCCTTACATCAGACACTTGTAGTGACCTATTTATTTAAAGGAAAAGGCAATTGGCTTGTGACTGGGATAAAAGTCATTGTATTGTTTCAATGATTCACTTCGTACACTGTACAGTTAAGGCTGCACATCTTTAAACTCATTTGGTTAAAAATGAACAAAAATCAATTAAGCAAGTACATGACAGATCAGTGTTCAACACCATCTCTTTATCTTACCCATCTTCACAACTGTAAGTTTATGATAATGATTTGTAATTTGAGCAGTCGGGTCAGATTTCCCGGGAAGTTTGACATTAACACTTAAAGAAAAATACACAAATGACCTGCAATTTTAGGTTTTAAACAGAGGTGGCGATAGAGAGGCAAACGCAAGTTTTTGCTTTAAGTTTGTAGTCAAATGCCTAATAACACAAATCTAGCAGTGATTTTGTGTTTGAACCCCTTTTGAATTATAATAATTTCTGTTCATTCTAACCTCCAGAAAGAAAACAATCCAGTATAAACGTTTGCTATAGCTGTTGAGTAATCAGGTTAACACTATATATATTTCCTGTTTTAACTCGATGGTAGCAAGCAGCAACAGATTATATTGCTGCTTTCAGCAACAATATAACACGTTATATGCGAAGGCTCGTACCTCTCTCTGTGGTCTATGTATTTGTATCTCTGAGTAATGTATTTAGACTGTCTACTAAAGCAGTACAAAACTATGCGACATTTAGTCAATTAACATGATAGATGATGGGTATCATATTAAGCAAGATATGTCGTTCCAGTTTACATGGAAATGACACATAAAAATATAACATTCTAAGGGACTGGTGTATATATGGGATTTGAACATTAACAAATGACAAAACCCTAAGCTAAGTTAAATGTCAGCAGTCTCCCAGACTGACTGAACTGAGCAGATGCAGGTGGAGGAGAAAGGGGTTATGGGTACAAGGGTGACACAAATAGATGTTTATGCCCCAGGATGTTATCAGCAGGTCAGCCAGGTATTCAAATCCCCTTGACGTATGTGTACGTCTCTTTTTACTAAGCAGGATTAATTAAACGACTTATGTAAGAGTGTCAATTGTTCTGGCTGTACACTGCCACCCTCTGGCAGACATCCAGAAGAACAGCATCGGTGTGGTGGTTCGTTTAAATAAACTGACGAGCTGTGTTACTAGCAGCCAACCTGTTGGGTTGTAAACTTGCACACCTTAAAAATGCAACGTGTCATTTTTTAGGTTAAAAATAATCATTTATTGAGCAAGTTCAAATCAGTCTCCTTACCTTACGCTAACACACAACGGTAAGCTTCTAATAATGATTTATCATTTGAGCTGTAGAAACATTATGTACAGAGATGGCGGTAATTATGGATTGCAGCTTTAAATGTGTATGATTTTATTAAATACACTGACATCGTGTGAAGCTGCCGTGTTGATTTTTTTAATTATCATGGTACCTTGTTAGGTTAAGTATTGTGAATCACATAGACACACACACACACTGACATCAGCATGGAGACAGTGTTGCTAAGGTTCTGATGAAAGGTCTCACCTGTAAGTGACAAAGTGCCTGTGACAGTTGCAGAAGGATTGTAGCAGGAAAGCCTCTTATGTTCTGACTGCAGCTTCCCAAGGCTGCTGAAAGACAGCAAGGTTATCACGCACACGTACACACTCGCACACACACTCGTGCACGCACACACACACATTTCTAAATGAATCATCTGGCAAGTTTTGGGAAAATGTTTTTGTTTTCAGGCTGATTTGAATCAATGTGTTATTTTTACTGACTTTTTCATTTTTAAGCATTTTTTGTAAATAATGCTAATAATAAAGACAACCTCGAAACTTGTCAGGTGATTCATTTAGAAGCATTCAAATTGTCTCACATTTTCTGTTCATCTTCTACCCTATTAACTACTGAGAAACGATGTCTAAGTGTTTTGCATGTTGTTTATGTGTGTATGAGTGTGTGTTTGTTCTTGTGCTCTATATTCTGGTTTAATATACAGTCAGACTCTCAGCTAATGGGGTGACAGACTAATCCAATTTATTACAGTCATTGACGTCTGAGTAAAAGTGACTTTGAAAGTGACAATAGTTTGAATAAATTATCGATAAACACTGAGACTACAAATGGAAACATATGTTTGATGCTGCAAAAGGATAATGGAACATTACACACAATTCAGTCAATCTGGAAATTTACTACATTAAACATTTTTAGCACCAACACAACTCTTGTTATTTTAGCAAAACTTTCTAAAAACTATTTACAATACATACAACTTACATGCATAAATGAATCTATTTACAGACGAAATGTTTCAGATTATGAATACGTTCTGCACCTAATTTTCTCAAAAATAAAAATTTATGGATTCACATAGCTAAAAAACATTCATATTCAATACATTAATACTCTTATACATTAACACTCTGAAAAGAATTTAAATGTTGTAAAACAACTGTCACAAAAAACAAATCTTTGTCATTTTGTGTGTGAAAGATATTCCACAATAGCTCAACTCTAGCCCTGACATCTTATCTTAATTACTACTGTGTATACTACATTTATTCATTTCCTCCCTTTAAAGTCCTTATGCGAGTATACAATAATGGGTTAGGTCTTGCCGCTGTACGTGCGTTTACCTTGCAAGTATTAGTCACTTCCAACAGAGGACGCTGCTGGACTGTAGAGCGTGTTAGCATTTACTGTTTACATAGAACTGAACCACAACAGAGAATTATTTTGTTTGTTTGACTTGTGTTATCAAAAGACAATTCACATTGAACTGTTTTATCCACAAAATACCGTCCATCCTTCAAGTCACTCAAAACAAACACTTTGAGGCGTAATTCAGTAGTTCTTGTCCGATGTTATTGAATTCTCTTGAGCACTGAGCGTTTAAATCAGTCGATACGAAAAACAAATCACACTAGCACAGAGATCTCTCATGCAAAACTGCGATAACTTGCTAGAGTTAAGAGAGTTACTATTGTGTTAAACACTCAAGTATAAAAACTCACAATAAAATGCACAGTGCACAATAAAATAATGACAACCAAACGTGTCGTCTTGAGCTTCGCATTCGGTATTGTGATAAATTCGCACTGTTGTATGATACCGTATTGATTTTCCTTCACTTGTAGTATTGACAGATCTCCAGCGAATAAACATTTTATCGACAGTTTCATACTAATTTTATTTATTTAGACACAGGTTATTTATTTTGTTGTGAATTTTTGTTGCAGTATGCAACTATTAACTAACACATATTCATGTATATTTCTACACAGATCCAATTGTATCGCATCTTTTTTAACAGAACTTAAAGATTGTGTAAATGAGATCTTTTTAATTTTGTGTTTACTGTGTGTTAGACGGTCGTTAAGGTGTTGCTAGGCGGCTTCCTGCATGACGACTTAACTGACTGGCCTCGCACGAGTGTTTAAACGCTAAAGGAAACGCCGCTTTGCCTATGAAAATGTACCGCTGGACGGAATGTAAGCACGCTTGTTGGTTAACAACACACTCTGAATTCAAAATAAGCTGTTTAGAAAATGTGGGGTAGATTTACAGATTGAAGGAACAAAATGTAATAATGAATTCGAGGTGACAGCTGATGTAACCTTTAGCCAGGCCAGACTCAATTTGCGCATTTTGGACATTTTATGAAAGGAACTGCGCAAAATGGATTGCAATAAAAACAGATCCGACAGTAATATATTTTTTAATTGGTTAACTAAACTGATTAATTTAATTGATTATCAAAATTGTATAAAATATGTATTAAGCACGCATAGGATAGAACGTGTGAAAGACCAGCAATTAAAGGTAGGGTTGGCAATTTGAGAGTGTTTTCTGTATGCATTAGTAATAGCAGTATTTGTCCATAATTTTATTAAATTAAACCTCATCACACACTGTCCTGCTTGACTGTATGTGATTGGCAGAGGACTAAGGCACATTAGTTTTGTTTTTGTCATGGCAACATAGAGTTGGTCCACAGCAGAGCCCCCGCCAGACCGCTCCTGAACCAGTCCGTCAGGCAGACAATGTGACTTCATTTATCTTTGTTTGCGCACTCAGCTCTTGTGGGCTAATTAGTCCTGAGTGGGTTAGAAGAACCAGCCAAGGAGAAAGTGTGTGTGTGTGAGAGAGAGATAGAGAGAGAGAGAACCAGGTGTGTGAATGTTTAAGCTTCAATAAAACTGCACAGAGTTAATCTCTTTGAAGGGATGGTGCTGTTAACCCCTCCTACATCAGTGTCACATGGAAGTGGAAGACTCTGAGGTGAAGAACGCTAACAGAATGGGAAAATAGAAAGCCGCATCTTCTCACCTTGTGGATGGTGTTTGTGTGTGTGTGAGAGAGCGAGAGAGCGAGAGAGAGAGAGAGAGAGAGAGTTGCTGTAGCCATCTAATCATATGTTTGAGGAAAGTATGTTAGCTCCCCTGAGGCAACAACCTCACAGAATCTCTTTCAGTGTTCCTCACACATGCATTCATTGCACCAAGAACAACAATATTGTCTATAATATGTTATATTACATTATAAT
>JAZGTJ010003299.1:0-36303 GCA_036877575.1 Botia almorhae | reverse complement strand
ATAGTAACTGGACTTGATTCGTTTCAAAATAACGGTCGCAAAAAAAAAACTCACGCTGTGGGGTCTGTCGCCTGAAAGAAAACTCACGCGCGAAAGGGTTAATTACAATCACAGTGCCTTCATAATCAGTGCTTTAGTAATTTATTGGAGGGTTGCATCTTTTGGTCTTTTAATGAACACATGGCTTGTATTACACATAGCACAAAGTATGTTAAAGAAATACTGTATTATTGTCATATGGTCATTAATTTGTTGCCAGGGGAGAATGGCCTCATTGGTACATATATTTCTGTAAAGTAGCTTTTAAATCATATGTATTATATAAAGCTCTATGAAAAGCACAAATGTTCAGAAAATACAACAGAAATTAATGGATATATAGACTTTATATAAGAATGTATATAAGTCTTTATATAAGAAAACTGTATTACTTGGATGAAACATTTATTCATATTACTAATAATATTAAATTGTGCTCCTTTTTAAACATTGGTGTCTTTTATCGTATTGCTTTGCATCACTTTACCAGTGGTTAAATCACTGGACCACATGGCATCTTGTGGCTTATTACTTTACCAGTTGCCTTCTGTTATATCTTTTAAATATCTGATGCTACTAACCTGGCAAGTTTTAGCAAATCCAGTGATTAGTTCTTCCTCAAAAAGTGCTCATTGTTTTCATTAGACTGGTCTTTCCTGAGTCTCAGAAATTACATTGAAGCAATCAGATTGGATGGTCAGGCAATCCATGGGTGTGCCGTCTATCCAAGGCCGCAAAGAGATCCACCGCCCAGAGAGGGCTGCTACACCTGTGTTTTCACAGACCACATGCTCTGATTCATTCATGTCACATGGTGAAGTCTGGATTTGATTAGAAATCCTGGCAGGACTCAAAGTGACTCAAAGATTCACAAGTGACTCATGTTTCTTTTTACTACCTTCAAACGTGGTTTACTTTATTATTCATTCTTAAGCTATGCTGTGGCCGGCCTCCTGCATTCAGCCATGGAATATGGTGCTTGTTCTGCTTCTAGAAGATTTAAGAAACTCTTGAGGAACTTTTGAGGAGTGTCCAATCAAGCTTGCTCTTCATTAGCAATAAACATATGAGGAGGTGTTAGTATCAAAACAGATGTTAAGTCAACGATTTATCCTCCCAGAATGCTTTCTGCAAAATTCAGTTTTAATGTTCCATCAACATTACATTGAGTCACTCTATAAAACAAATTCTTTTAAAAGTTTTAACAGTAGTAACAAACAGAAAAAAATTAAGTTATTAATATAATTTTGAACATTCTACCAGACAAATAATGTGTTTAAATGTTAATGAATAGCAGTATGCTGTCGTAAGCCAACTTAATATAAAAAATATTAAGAATAAGATAAATGGTTTGTGATATAATAATAATAATAATAATAATAATACTGTATTGAGCTGTATTTGAGGGACACACATAGCATGCATTTTGTAGAATGATCTGCATAAACTGCAGACAATGAACACACGTCAAGGCCCATTTTAAATGAATTGTAAGATTTGCAAATAAGGTTTGCAAACACAGTTTGTTGTGTTTGTTTCTTTGTGCCAGATGTGCACTGTAATCAAATGCACATGTTTAATATAAGCAGTGTCTCGTAGTTTAGACTTGCCTGCTAGCATGGGAATACCACCAAACACTACAGTCTCTGACGTGTTTATTGTTGCTTCGGTTTACTGAAGCATGCAAGTGCTATATTCCCAATGCTATACAATTTTGCATGCTTGTGCCATGCTTAGTCTTACAGAGTGAAATGTCTACTCATAAATACAACAGTGTATAACAGAGTGTTTTGTAGAGTAGTTGAATTGCATGTATCAACGCATATGCTATTTTTCTCTGTCTCTGGAGCAGGTTTATTGTTTAGGCATTGTATGTGTTCAGGCATCACACAACATAAAATGTATGTTGTGTGATGGTTACCAAACAAAGGGACATCTGGATTTGGTGTTTATTTGAAGAGTGAAGTATTTTTCAGTATGTATCTCATTACTGGAAAATCATGTACTACAACAGTGTTGAAACTGAAGTCTATCTACATTGAAAGATTTGGTCAGACTTTAGATTATTTAGGACATTTTTGAGTCCGACTATATATATTGTTACATGACACTAAATGATGCATACAAATGACATACAATAATGTTATTTCTTAATAAAGAAAAATCATGTGTAACAGGATTGCTCAAAATAAAACATATCAAAGATTTTTCAAACAAATTAAAGATTCATATATATTTTTATACAATGGTGATAATTTCCCAGTAAACTTTTGCATGCATGTTTTATTTAAACTACCATTACTTCCATAAAAACTATTTAATGCCATTTTTGTGATTAGTTAAAAAAGTTTTGATTTTGTTCTACTTCAAAACTTGTTGCAAGAGGTACAAAGTATTTCCTGAACAATTTGTAGAATGCATTACAAGCCCAAATATCTATTAACATTTGCCTTTAGGAAGAAAAAGGCAGAAAATAAATGAAGATCTCTGAGTACTTTGTCATTCCAACCAATATGTGCAAGACACCTTTGATCTTGAATATTTGATCTTGTATTAGTTTTTATTTCATTGCATTCAGGCATCTTTAACACACAAATACTGTGTGTTTCCATTTTTCTATTTTTTTTGTTTGTTTTTTTGTTAAAGGGAGGATTCATCGGCTAATTTCTGCTTAAAGATTTATAAAGACAAAATTATATACATATATATGCCAATAAAAAAACAAACACGCACTCATAGCAACAAGCAACAAGAATGTATAACAATTTCAGTTTACTATGAAATCTTAATTTAGAAAATATCATAGAAAACAGAATTATCTTATTATTGAATAGTTGCTAAATAATTGAGGACAACATTGTGTTTTAGTAATATTTCTTGTAATAGTTGTAATATTCTTGTTATATTTCTCATAGATTTTTATTATGAATCAATCAAATCAAACAACTAGAGTTAAACAGATGACCTTGAAATGAAGCACAATTTATTTAATTAGATATTTTTATTACTGTATGTAATCCAGTGATTTGACAGGATGTAGGTTTGTCCTTGTTGATTCTCATGAAAGGACCCTCTTAGGTCACATTCCAGCAAGAGGATATTGATGCATTACTGTGTCTGCTGTATGAGAGGTTACAATCGTGGAAACCCCATTAATTCCAAAGCTCCACTCTGATTGGCTGGTAGTAAGAAAACCTCTGAGGACAAATGGCCCTTTCCCATGCATGCTGCAGCCAATGAAAACAGTGGAAAACAACACGTTCCCATCAGCCATGAGTGGCGACTCTGTGACCTCCGGAAAGCATGTGCAAATACCAACATCAGGCCTTGAGTTGCATGGTGTGGGGGGAATCGCAGGGGTATGAGAATGGGAAACATGGGTGATTATTCTATATCTATTGATATCTTTATCTAACCCACACTGTTTGTATGGCAAGCGGAGAGATGTCTAAGACCTCCCACATGGTATTTATTATGCAGGACTCTGGATTTGAACTAAACAGCCTTCTCACCTCACCTCAAAAGCCCCAGTTTCATTATTCACCCATTAAATTCATTAAAACTTTATGAGCATTTTCAACCTGTGTTTCATAAGCATGCTGCTACGACAAAAGTTTCATTCTGTGCGGATCTGCACGTGTTCCAATTCCTGACATCAAAAAGGGTTGCGTAAAGCAGTGTGGGGTGGATGTACAGGCTGAGGGGGGTATTGGAATCCAAGGATTAACCCAGAGCTTAAACACCAGACCTCTAACCAGGTCGGATGGGAACAGATGTTTCTCATTTCACATTGGCCAGCTCTGGGTTTGTTTGTGTTGTTTTAGTGCCACAAAAGCTAATCCATCCGTTCTGAGAGGAATTACAGATTGATGTTGCTTTAAATGTTGTTATATGTTGCAGGGGATTATATGTGTGTACCATCCTATTCATATACTTTCAAGATAAAGAAAAATTGTCTTCGTCTTAGTTTGACTTCAGGACATTTTAAAAAGACATTACTGAGTTGCTTCTAACAGTACGGGCTCTTATGTCCTAAAGGTTGATTTTTAGGATCACACATTTTTAACTTTTAAACTTCTTACATTAACTCTCTCTCTTCATTATAAAAACTTATAAGTAAATGACAAAATTGTTTAGTGTGAACAATCTTCACTATTGGAATGTTATAAATATACAGAATAAGAGGCGTAAGTGATTCATTTCTAAAAGAGTGCCTTAGTATTACAAGGAATTTGAAGAAACCACAAGTGCTAAGTATGCAACTTTGTTATGCAACTCGCCCTACCCCGTTGCCATTCTTAAATTTAGCGGTATTTTTTTTTTATTTGAACTAGTAAGCAACCACAAAAATCACCCTAGCAAAGCAATTGCAACCAAAAGCACCATCGACATTTTCTTCAAAAGCCTAGCTCAAGTCCATTGTGGTTGCAGTGTCAAAATCACAGGAACTTCTATACTGTGTATGTGTGCATGCACTCGTGTTTGTATCAGTGGCGTGATTGTGAGACACTGGTATATCCTGCGATGGGTTTCCTGTGGTGACACAAACAGGACACCATGTTCTTTTTTGAAAGTAGTGGCCTAATTGACTCATAGTGATGTAGCCGTGAAGGGATATCCCTGCTTCCTCCCACACACGCACACACACACACAGACACACACCCGACCCAAACTGACCCAACCTAGACCAGCCCCGATGATTCACTGCAAAGGCACGAAGCCCCCAGTAAGTGGAGGGTGTATACTGAAGTATGCATATTCTATTCCATTCAAAAGAATGTCTTTGTTTGGTGTTGTTTGCAGTTGGCTTGGTAGCTCTTATGTAATCTGAGATGAATTGAAACAAATTAAGGTTTTATTCTCAGAATTTCTGAACACATGCCTGCTTTCACATGTGCATGCCAAAATGCGTCAGTTTCACTGAAGTACCACATTTGGTCGTTGACATTGCATTTTAAACAAGATTTTTTAAATTCTTAAATATTTATTAGTCACACTGTTTTTGCGGACTCATATTAATTAAGAACCTACATGCAAAATACTATTACATTCATTAGCTACATAGCTAAGGACTATTTAAGGGTTAAAGGGATTGTAAAACACTTTAGTAACAAAAATATAAAGTATTCCCCATTACATACACTATTCTAAATTTTAACCCAAAATCTTGATGTTAAATAAAAAATAATGTTTATGTTATTTGTAAACGATACATTTACATAAATTGAAACTACAAACTGACAACTAGACATGAGCAAGAATACACTCTTTTTACAGTAGTATTAGCAGTTTTAGTTTCACACTAGCAACAGTTATCAATTGCACATGACCGTTATATCACAGACAGTTCGGTGAGCCAAGGTTTCTAACATATGCAGCTTCCTGGAAGGGCAGATAAATGGCTCCTGAACAATTTTTCAAGGCTATTAACTTGAGTGCCTTTTTATTCAGTCTCATTACTTTTTAAACAGCCAAAGGAAGTCGCAAGGAGGTTTCTAAAATCCAAACGTCTCACAAAGCTATTTAAATACTGCATTTTTAACTTTCTGTAAATGACTGGCAGAAGAGAGAGAGAGGTCATGGTGTTTTTTCTGTGAGCTCAAACCTGCTCCGGCTACAAGCCCCTACAGATCGTTAACTCCAAGCAGAAATGAGAGCTTTCCTTTTCTATCACTGTGCAGAGACAGACGGTTTACTTACTGATTTTCTTTACCAATGAAAAAGAAGTGACAGTGAGGTCTGGAACTGTGGAGCCTGTGTGTGTGTGTGAGACTAGCCAGTGGCCCCTAAATATACGGTATAGTAACTGATGTTGTTTTGAAAATGTAAAGTTTAGGTTAGGTTTAGGGGTAAGGTGAGGGTTAGGGGATAGAATATACATTTTGTACAGTATAAAAGTCACTATGTTTATGGAAAGTCCAACAAAGCATAGAAACGTGTGTATGTGTGTGAGATACAGAGAGAGAGAGAGAGAGAGAGAGAGAGAGAGAGAGAGGGAGAAAAATCAAATAGATCCTCTGTAAATCACTGTATTATCGTTCTAAGTCAGGGCCGCCGTCGTCTCCATGGAGATAAACACAAAGAGGCACACACACGTGCTTTGACACATGGTTTCTGTGAATTGTGTGCGTTGTGTTAATAAAAATATTTGTAAGTGAAGTATTAATCAATTAAAACATTTTTAAAATGGTTTAGAGAAATTTTCTGTTTAGATTAAACAATTTTAAAAAGTTTTTTGGGAATAATAATCAGTATAGTGTAGTAAGACTGTAAGGTACTTATCATTTTGACAATACCAAAAATATGGTATATTTTTATGGTAATATCATCATACTTTTTTACAAAGGAAAAATAACATATTTAATGAAATAATTAAACATTTTTGTAACAACAGAATCAAAATATAAAGGCATTTTTGTTGTTTGTTTTGTAGGTGATTCCCAGGGTGTTTTTATGCAGTTGCTAGGGTGCAGTTGCTGGGGTGGTCTGAGTGATTGCTAGTTATATACAGTATATACTGGCCCAAATCCTCTGTGGTAGTCTGGTCCCTAGATATGGCATGGACCCTTCCTTCAATGTAAGCAAACAGTGTGGGAGTGTTAGTGTGCTGAGGCTTAATTAGGGTTAAGAGTTTGTTCATTCCCAAAGTATACGCAATAATAATTGTGATTCTTACCTTACCTTTATTGGCAAGCACCGCCAATAAATAAATTTTTGTGAATCCCAAAGCTAATATTGGCTGGATGTTTACTTAATTAGGCCTTTCACTAGTCTGTGTAAATAGCATGCATAAACTATTTGTCTTCTCATTTATTGTTCAAGAACTAAAAAAAGATAATGAAGAAAAAACTGAATTAACAGCAGATGAGGAGGCCCCATATTTAGCCTGCTAGTTTTCACAACAGACAATTATTTGCTTTGACAAAGTTGCCATGGCGATTTATTCGTACTACCACAACATTTGTCTTTTTGAGGAGGACGGAGTGTGAGCAAAGCTTTCCACTGAGCGGCCTGCTCACATGCTCCTGTTCCTTCCTCTATGCGTTTATAAATAGACATTAGCGAATGAGACTGTCATTTCTGAATGTGTGTTTTGTCATAAACACACATCACCATAGAGACCTTTGTGTTTCACCGCTCTGATTATAGGATTACTGTAGCAGGGAGGGGAAACCTCGGGATTCCCTTTTACATTACAGCTGTCACATGCTCTGACTGTAGGTTTTCAAGCAGAATCAAGCAGACAATCCCAAAAAAATGGCATTAGCCTTTCAAATGAAACAGCTTGCTGCAACAAATCAACAAAGTTCATGGCTAACATGCGACTTGAATTTGAAACAGGAATAATTTGGTAGGATACAGGGCTTTGGTTTCACAATTGGCTCAGAAAGGTATCCCGATTTTGCTGTTGAAAAAGGATTACAGGCAGTTCTGTACTTCCCTAGTCACACTTCTCTTTTTTGTCTCAAGGCATTGGTCCAACATGGCAGATGGCCACGGAATGGCAGACATGAGCAGAGGAACAGGACTGAGGAGAGGAGAGAAGTGAGGCTGGAGGAAAACAGACACACAGTCATCTGAATCTCACACTCCATTTCTGCAAGTCTGCTTAACTGGACGACTATCAAGATGGCATTCTGTACTCAAACTAACACAACAGTCTTCAGTAAGCTATTGCCGATGGCATTCATGCTAACACCTGCCACTACCTCCTTTTAGCATTTGGGTTTTCAAAAGCCATAATGCCAACACCTGTTGTAGCTTGGTGCAGCATAATAAATCGGCAATCATTGTCCTAACCACCTGCAATGACTTGCTGGACTTTTCAGCAATGTTTTTTTCCCCCTGATGTACTGGGTGGCCCCTCCCATCATTCCATTAGTCCAAAATTCCATTTATCATAACTCTATATAAAACATCAAATGTTTTCTGATTGGCTGTTATTGTGTGATATTGATGATAGCAGTGATATCAGTGTCATATTCAGTCTGGACAGACACATTTCTTGTAGCTTGAAACTTAATATAGAGGTTAATTAACAGGTAAAAAAATTATTTCAATGAAGCAAGGTTTTTTCAGCAAATCAAGGGTCATTTTGACCAAGACTATTTTCATATTTTTAACAGAAACACACAAGCCCAAGATGGAAACTCCCCCATGTTTGGACTGTAAATAGGCTCGGTATTAATCACATTATCCTTACCTGGAATCAAACATACAGACCCAGAGACCCACAAATGAAACCCATGGAATTCAAAAGCACTTTTCTAAAACCTCTTGACCTGCCAGTTTGAAACATCTAACATATGTATCAACTCTGTACACCACACAAATAACACTTTTTACAATTGTAAAAATAGATCTTATTATTATATATAATAAGCTTTTAATACAGCTTATTATAAGTTGCTAGGCTATGTAATGCTGTGATAAGCAGAAAAATACATAGCACACACAAACACTGGGTAAACAGTGCTTTTAGATTTCACTTTTTTTATTGGTATTGTTCCAGTATTGAATGAAATGTATTTGAATTGAATTTTCTCGCATCCACCGCCTTGCATGACTTTCGTTGCAATGCATTCTGGCATTTAAATGGATACATTTGATTTAGCCTTTGATTTTGCCTTTGATTTTGACCTTTATCTTTAAGATACAATTTTTTGGAACAGCTTTAAGGTCGAGAGCACACTTTTGATATTTTAAAATGCTGTCTGCATAGTCAGTTCACTAGATTTTAAAACACAGCTAAGATCTCACCCATATGCTTATCTGGAACTGTGTGAATGAAAGTATGGACAATAAGGGAATTCCAAATGTTCTGTGCAGTTGTTCGGAAGAGAAAATGAAAGACGGGGGTGGGGTGGGGGTTGGATCAGCAAGAAATTGAATCACCACAGCAACTTTAATAATATCTATTTTGTAGCTCACATATGAAAGGAAATGAGTTTCAAAGGTGAGGTCATGCTTCAACTGTCACTTCTATTTGATGGCTTCCACAAATCAGATACATGAATACTACTTTATACACTAAAGAGAGATGCTTTAATGTGTGCTATACCCCACCTCACATGTGCAATGTAAATTCTTTATTGCTTCTACCCATAAGCGATTCGGAAACACAATAAAAACTTTTTTTTTTTTACTGGCCATGAAGGAAACTATAATCCACTCTGTTAAACCAGGAAATGCTTCATCCTGGTTTGGGCCTAAATATATGTACTCAAAAATAATCATGGAATTGCCTGCCACTGGTGGAGGGTTACATGTGTATAAGAAACACATTTCCACAGGCTTCCAGACAGTGAAATGAGTGAAATGTCTGGGTCATAATATCACCCCAGAGGAAAAAAGACAACAGAAAATGACTACACATTTTCCCACAAAATCTCAACAAAATAAAAATTAATCTCATTGATGTGAGACAGAAATAAAAAAATCTAAGAACAGCATAAATGTAATTAAAGTCAACAAATATGTAACATCCTTTACAATTCAAGTTATCATTACCATTATTTGTTTGCTTAACAGTAAAAAAGGATATCATAATGCAAAAACAGTTTATAATAATCGTAAAAATAGGCTTCATGTTCCTTATGCAAAATATATTTTCTTGTGTGGCTCAGCGATTTTGATTTTGGCTCTAAAAACATCCAGAAAAATTCTGATTTATCCAACAGTGTTACAAAAGCCATAATAATCTCTTCAAAGATACCTCAGTCTGCTGTACAACACTCAATTTGACTACATTTAAATTCACTGAATTAATAATGGGCCAATGATTTTGATCTATTTGTAGATGGTGAATAATTTACTACAAGATGTAACTTCAGGGATCTCCTCATTTAAAATAAAACCCCATTGGTTACAAGAAAGGTCAAAAAAGCTGTGCTTTGCAGAACACACAAACACAGAAACCCTCATTGCATATTTGTGGTATTTTGTACTTTCAGCACGTCTATAACTTTAAGAGGACTGCTGCAGGCTTCAGTGAGCAGTAAATGACAGACTCAGAGCCTCTGTGCTCTGTGGGGTAACACCTCCTGCATTCCTCTTAATGGACAGGTAGGCACTCACAAGCCATTTTCCAATCTAATGTGCGCTGTGATACAGTAAAGGCTAAAGATTTCGAGTGGAATGTGTTTTAAATATGGTAATGACTGCTGCTTGAGCTGTCTTTGCAGCCTCCTATTGATTAATGTTGACCCAAAAGAGGGCTGCTTGATGTTAGTGTTTTCTCTAAACTAGGGCTACTCAACATTAAAAAGCTCAGGGGCCACAAAACAGAGGGGGGCCCTGTAGCCTCAAGAGACACACTTCTAATTAAGATTGAAATCATCCTGTGTAATACGGAATTACAGTTTTATATTTTAGTATGGTTTAGTAGGTTTATTTTCCAGTATTTTATGCTGTGTTTACACTGCAAGTCTTAATGCTCAGATCTGATTTTTTTGTTCCGCCTGTTTGTCCTAACTGTTTACATTTACACCTTGTATCCATTACCTCATTTACATTAATCTAATATGAGCGCCATGATTGGCCCTCAAATTGTGGATGAAATTTTGCTAATTCATCTGTTCAAAAGTCAGCAAAAGTACACCCAATAGCAATTAATTTTTGCAGCCAAGTTTGGTACATGTGCAAATTAATGACGTTCAACCAGTCTGTCGTGCAAGACTGACGTTATAGTCAAAGTGAATCGAACATGTATGCTTAGGCACAGGTCAGATGTCTGGATATCGGATATGTATCCGATTTCAATCTACGTTTGAAATTGGCTCAAATCAGATATGCAAAAAAATACAGATATTGTATTTACACATGTGCAACAAATTCCAATCTGTGTCAGATGTGAGTAAAAAATCTGATTCTTTGTGCCAGCTACTGAGAATCTAAGAATGCCTCAGTATTTAATGGATTTTGCAAAACAATCAATGTTTCCAATTAGAATAAAAAAATCATGAAAGATGAATGAGAAATTAAAAAACTGTGTGAGAACTCTGACATCAGCTGCAGGAAAAAGATCAAGAAAAGGAAGCTTGTTAACTTTCATCTTATTGGGATTTTGTACCTTTGCTTGTCTGTGTGTGTGTTTAACTAAAAGCTTTGAGTCTGTTTATATTGAGGTACTATTTACAGTCACAATTGTCTAGTGTTATTATTTGTCTAGGTAGCAGCTAAATTGATATGTGCTTAATGGTGCATGACACTGTATTATGACATTAAAATTCATTTATTTTTATAATAGATGCAATGAAGTCATTTTCCAGTAAGTCAAAATTAAATTGCAATTCAAATGAATTTTAGCACTTAATTGACTAAATTAGTCATCTGCATTTCACATACATGCACGCCCACACACATGGGGGTGGGGTGGGGGGGGGGGGGTATTCCAGAGACATTTGCATCCTGAAACCACATCCTGAAAGGTTCTGGGCTTGTAGTTTGGCAAGTTATGCATCTCAGTCTTCTACTGGTTTTATACACATTTAGTAATAAACAAAATGGGTATGCCCTTACATAAACACACCCACCCACACATAGCTGCAGGCATACACTGTGTAGCGTATTTTTTGCCATATGATCAATTACGTCACAAATGGTTCACCTAAATTTGTTTATTAACATTTTAAAATCAAATGTCAACACATCAATTGAATTTAATATTACTTTTATTATTAAGTTTCAACGTTACCTGACCATAAACAACCTGTAGTTATATAGTTGTTTACCCTGCAGATGCTGTACGTCATAACTCTAATTTTACAATCAACAAAGATCAAAAGTGAAAGTGATTAGCTGTGACACAGTATTCAGAGTAGACTATGTTTTTCTGCTTGTGTTCAGTTTTTAAAATGGCACCACAGACAAATTGTGGTATAAACAGTATTGCAGGATTTTTGCCAGTTTACTTATTAATACAATAAGAAACCATGGCGGTAAGGTTGCCACAATAATAAGACCCTCACATAGCCACGTGTTCTGCTCATTCAGTTTTGTGTCCTTCATCTGGGGTGTGTTGTCTACAAATACGCATGAAGCTGGCAGCACATCTCCACTTTGAACATGATGTCCTGGAAAGTGCAGCATTGGTGTGGTCAGACTTTTTTTCTTGGAATTTAGGAGTCATCCCTTGAACTTAATGTTCCTCCTGTAAGCCTGTAATAATTGCATGAGGTGTACAATGAGGCGTATATTTTGTCTATGTATAAACAAAACAACGTAAATCAAACGATTGATATGTCATGTATCCATGTAAAGAAGCAGATCAGAACCAAACTTTCAAACTGTTCTCAAATGCTTTCTACCTGTATAGTTATATGGGTTGTAACACAGGTTGCACTAGTTGGATAGATATTGGTTGAGCCAGTGTCACCTTGTTCCCAAAGAACAATGTTTTGAATGTACCATAAAGACATAACCTTCCTGTTCATTTCTTAATTTATTGGCCTGGCATTCAAAATTATGAAATGCTAAGCTAAAGCAAGTGTTCTAAAGTTGATTTTAAGTGACTGAAACCAGCTAACATAACTCAGCTAAAACTGAGTCTCAAAGTCTGGCCCAAGCATGATGATGGTTTCTCCTTTAACCTTCTGGAGCGTGACCTTCACCTCTGGCACAACATGATCAGCATAGACAAACCTCAGTCCACAGGAGGCCTAAGACAGAAATGTGACATAACACATTCACTAACTGTCTCCATATAGACTGAATGCTGCAGTGTCCAAACACTTTGGACACATACACGTCACTTCAGGTGCCACTTTTAAACAAAAAAATGTTTTGCTTGAAAAGTTGTGATATAGAGTTATATATATATATATATAACATAACAATTATATATCATAATTTTTTTATTGTGGCTTAAGCGTCTTACTTTTTGGAGCCACTGTAATTTAAACTAACATTTGTCTAGCTACAGTTTTCCGCATTTAATATAATTTCCCAAAACCCATTTTGGAAAGAGTAAAATATGAAAGACAGTACTTTTGCAAGTAAATGCAAAACTGTACATTTGCGTGCATTAGTACATATTAAAATTAGAGCATATCCTATTACTCATTTGTCAGATGCTTTGACTTGTGCTTAGACTATGGGTGGAATCAAAATTGTAGTCCCTTGATGTTTTATATTCTCTGACATAATGCTACAAAACCTTTCATTTCAACATGTGGTGCTGGGAAAAACTGAGGGGGTGTCAGGAGGTTGTACAGAATAGACCCCAAAATCTGGTTTAAATAGTCTTCAATTAGATAAACCATCCCCACCCACAGAGCACTGCTGTCCAAATAACCCCCTTGGGCATTTCCGATTATGCCAAAGGCCAGAAGTATGGTTTCAATTTCATTTAACAATGGCTTTATCAACATTATCACACCAATAACTTAACACCCCCTTGTTTTAACAATGTTCTTTCTTCTAAACTTGTTAATCCAGACAACTGTGCAACCTGTAAATAATTCTAAATCAATCCTTCAAAATCTAGCTTTATGTTTCCCATAATGCACCATATTATAGACTGCCTAATTACAGACAGATCACTTTGATGCATTTTATTTTTGACAGAACGTGGTTGCATATGTAACAGCAGGGGTGAAAACCAAAAAGACACAAGTTATTGTATATATATCAGAAAGTAGCTGTTTTGGGGCCAGGTTATCTAAGGGAAAATATGTCATTGTTCAGACCTGTCAGGTTATGTAATAGAACTTGGCCTAGATCGAAACTCCCAGGAGTCTGTGTTTTTCCACTGCTCTTGTGCACCCAAGGAAACCTGTTGAGTTCTAAAGTTAGGTGAGCTCTTCGCCTGCAGGAATTATGAACTTCAGAGCAAAAGGCTGACACAATAAAGTTGAAGATACAGTATGAGTTATTACAGGCTTACGCAAGTAATATGGAATTGATTTTAAGTATCTCTCAATCTGCTCCACATCAACATATTATGATGGATAGACCTCCAGCAGAAAACTAATTAGTATGTTGGAATAGGAAAGAATTGAGTAGCAGGAAATCAGGCAATGCAAGCGGTGAATGAGAACAAAAAGAATGCACAGAGCAAGTGCAGATATTTGCACCTCCTTATAAATCACATTTGAAGACCCATACTTTAGGGGTCATCCATCATTTTCTTTAAGGACGTTTGCTCTTTGAAAGGCATTGAGGTTGGGGGGTCAGGGGGTGAGTAATGCAGCCAGATATTTTCCTCCCTTGAGGGAGATTGCAGACATCCCTGTAGGAAACCAGAGAGAGTGAAAGGGGTGAGAAACATTGAGGGACCTCTTTTTGTTCCATTTCTGACCTTCTTGTCTCCGATCTGCTGGTATTGACCATGCTGGCAGTGCTTACATGTATTCAGACACTCTACACCCATTTGTCTAGTGTTGAATGATGGGTCACTTACCCGCCATAGCTTTTAATCCAGACTCACTGTATGGTCACAGCTGTTTTTTCATGATGAAGAAGCTCCACGTCACCTCCTACTTGGTTCCTCGCCACCATTTGTCATCTGCCAATATTTTTAATCAGTGTGTGTTGATAAACATGGTCTCTGATGTTGCCCTTGGACGGGGGTGATGGGATCTTGGTGAGAGATTTTGGTGGCCAGATCTTAAAAACGTAATGACATACGAGATGTAAAGCAAAATGTATATGTTTGTGTTTAGTTCATAGTAATACTAATATTTTCCAATGTAGGATTTTAAGGATATTTTTGTTATCTTTTAAACTTTTAAGACTTTGTAGCTTTTGTTACAATGAAGAGATCATACAGGGTGAGAGAAAGGGGAAAAGGAATCTGGAAAGAACCACAAGCCACGACTTAAACTCGGGTTGCCTGAAGTACTATTGCACAATCTGACAACGCTCAGCCACCTTCGCTCAACCGCTGAACATTTATGTATTTTCTTGATGCACTAAACTATTTTGGTAAGGTTTTGGATGGCCACATAATGTCCTGTGTAAATCTGGATCATAAAGCAAAACCATTTAGGAACCACTATTCCAAATTATGTTGCACATTAATGTGCGCACATTAAAGCAGGCCTACAGACCTGCCAAGCAGAGATGAACCAAATACATACCGATATGCACATTCTACAATCTCTTTAATACTTAAGGAATGTTTCTCTGATATCTCTGAGGCTCTGTGATGTATAATGATTAGCTAAGCAGGGCTTATTCCTTGCTGGTAGGGTCACCACTCTGATCAAAACCTTCTTGTAGAGCACAGACTCAGTCAGCAGGACTGCAGATATTCTGCATAATCAGCATTTCAAACAGCCCTGTCAGTATCTCTCCAAAGCTGAACCGCATGGTTTTCATTTGTCTGGACCACGGGGGTCAAACATGAAGAGGGTCTGTAGATGACATCACCTTTGCCAGGGGGGTTCCTACTGCAGCAGATTCTATTTGAGATGGGGAAGGACTGAATGAACAAGAAATATGACCTTAAGTCTTCACAGCAGGGGCCTGAATGTCGGTAACTGCCACAATAAAACTAGTTCCTGGGAACCCTGAGTTACGTGAAGGCTCCTGTATGCTTATTTAGAATGAAAATATTCCACTGAGAAATTTCAGTCTTATTACAGCTCTGCTGCCAAGCTTTTTTAGGCCATCTGTGGAGCTATTCCACGAGAAATTGCACTGGATGAAAGCAACTCATTGTGATCCATTGTTCTCCATTGTATTTAGTGCCATATGTAAAACAATACAGTCCGTTCACTGATTTATTTTTATATGCCTTCAATATCAATAAATGTTTAATGGAAGACTGTACAGTCACACTACAGTGAGTTTTAGTGAAGAAATCTCTTTGGGATGATATTAAAATAGTAGATCACTGGAGCATGGGAGAAAACTACTGTCATATTTAAATACATATAATAATTTTATATGTATTTTATATATTTTATTTAAGTTATAATTTTCTTATGGGCAGAAATATAAGAAATGGTTCAGTGAAATTATTGTTTTGACAAAGGCTTTTATAATTAATCCCTATATCAACATTTCTGGGTTTTGATTTTATATGTAATCCATCTGTTTTGTTTGAGAATCAGCATTAAAATTACACAATATGTGTGACACTGGCATCACCAAATGGAATTGCACAATTAATGACTGTTTTTAATCAGCTTCCCTAAACACTTGCCTTGTCTGGTACATACCCATGCCATTGGTTGTGAGTGAGGCATCAGCTTATATACAGTTTTTTAGGGGAATTAACCTACAAATGGCTTGTAGATGACTCCGCATATTAAGCTGGCATATAAGAAAATATAAAAACACAATATAACAATGTAATATAATATAAAACTTCCTACATCACTTTGAAATGTACATTAAATGTAAACTACGTTTTATAAAAAGTTTTTAATATTACAAACTTTAATTTAGTTCATTTTTATCACAATTTCAGTAAAAATGCCAAGAGTGGCATAAAACTGTTTTTAAGACTTTATTTCCTTGATATGTGGCAGATGTGTAATGAAGATGTTTGAATCTTCTGCAAAAGGCTGCACTCCACAGACATTGTTAAAAAGATGACTTTTAAATTATAGATGTCTCTGGTTGTATAGACTTCAGCTTATATGGTACCATCAAGGCATGTGTGAAAGATAAAAGCGAATTTCACCACACATGCATATCTCTGAGTTCATTGACTTTGGGTTGTCATTTGATCTGAGAAAAGAGATGGTTTTGACGTTTTCTGATGATCAAAGCATTGGTTGGTGAATTGTTTTGCCTTGTTCTCCATTTGGCATGCCCATCTAAAGAGGTATTTTAGATTGTATCTGCTAGTGTCGTTGAAGGTTATATCATTTCTCAGTACACACAAATGCAGAGTTTCTGCATTTGTTCATATTAACTTTTTAATCTCCAAATGTGGACACTTTCTCAGACCTCTGTTCTCAATATTAAAATCAGTAAAAAAAAATTATAGTCCATGACTACAGTGCTTACACTTTTAAAAGAAAATGAACCTTTAAAAGCTAAATACAGGATTAAATGCAATAAATACTTTAGGACACCTTTCAATACCTTTTCATTTTTTGATACCCCTCCACATATCCAACCAATAGCCTGCTTGGCATGATATGTCAAGAATTAGCTCTTCAGAAGATCTTTGACATCTGAGCATTTTGACCAACACACAAATATTCAGATAAGATCAAAATTCTACTTGTTGTGCCACAATTAAGATACATTGTTGACAAATAAGCAAATTTTTTACACATTTATGTCTCTTTCTATCCGAAACACGCAGACCAAGTTTGGCACGCCACACCATCATCATTTGATATACGACCAAACGTGGTATTTACCATCTAAATTGCTTCTCCACCATGTTAAGACGACGACAGTGATTAATCAGTTTAAGAACTGAATCTTCCTCTTTCAGTACTGCTCCACCATTTCAACAACCCATCTAAAACTAAAAGGCAACATTTGTATTCCCTGTGAGCAGTTCCCCCGCCTATTTGACGATATTACCTCCAGGAGCGAGCCTGCCCGCCCGGCCGGCCGTGGTGTGTGGGCTCCACTTTTACTATCATCTATTACTCTCCCTATCTTCTCATCGTTAGGCAATTTAATAAATGTGGTGTGAGCACACTAATGTTCGATCATACATCAGAGGCAGCTGACCTAAGGTCAGCACACCGGACAGCATCCAGGTTACCCCTCCCATTTCTTTTTTTGCATATCTTTATTCAGCTGTTTCTTTTCCTACTAGATATGCACATTTTCATAGCCCATCTTCTGCTTATGGGCTTTGAAATTTTGAACTAAAGGTGCTCAAAACATATAGGTCATCTGGCAGAAAATCCTGCTACAACCTAAAATAATAATAAAACAATTATTAAATAATACATTCACAAAAGAAAATTCTGTCATTATTTACTCATCCCAAATCTGTTTTAACACAAAGGGAGACATTTGAGGAATCTCCATGAAGCTCTGAAGATTATACAGACCAGGGGTTGTCAAACTTTATCACTATATCCCAAGTGTGTGAAAATGACATATTTGCATGAAGAACAGATCAAAAGCATTATTCACTGAAAATCCTACCTCCACTATTGCTTTCAAATCAAATATGACACCTTTGAAGACATCGCACCAGGCATAATGACATTTAGGCACGAGACACAGGAAAGCCAATAATGTTTCATGGTATTGACATCTGATACGATGCGACACATCTGGTGTGCCGTATTTGATTTGGAAGCTTTGGGGAGGGGCGATATTGTCAGTGAATAACTTACATTTTGGTCTGTTCATCACAAAGCTATTTTATAGTTTGTTGACACCCTAAAAATGGACTAAATAATGGCAAAATGAGTATGATTATGGAATAGGACATATGTTAATATAATAATATAATAGACACAATGATATAAATAGCATAAAATACAATATTTGACATGAAATACCTGTGCGACGTTTACATGCTATATTTATAAATAATAAATAAAAACTTTTCTGATCATTCTTTTATATTTATTTTGCATGCAGATGGTATTAATTGGTAAAGTTCATGTCATAAAATATGGGAAGAAACTCAAATAGTTGAGACGCTCAGCAGTTACAAAACCTAAAATATACATTTTCCCTCATACAATTAAAAATAGACATGCTTTGCATTAACTGCTTGTGTTAGTTTGTGTGACCATTTTGCTACTTTGCACTGAACTCATGCCAGTGTCAAAACACACACAAACAGTAATTTAGTGACAACTTGAGTGACAATTGAGGTATTTTGCTTCTTGGTTGGACATGTCTTAGACATCTCGCTGTCTTTTTATAATCAGTCATTAAATCACAGTGTGTGCAGCTGTGTCAGATAGTGTGTCTTCATCCCTGTGTGTGTGTCATGATTGTCTAAGGACTGGAACAAGGCAACCAAATCAAAGAGATACGGTCTGTTACATCGCAGAGTACAAGTACCCGCATTATGAGGTGAGCTTAAATGTGTCTGACACAGACCATCCGATGAAAGGTACGACTATTTCTGAGAAACAGAGGATAAAAACAGCAGCACTGAAGGGAAGAATATGACAAGCTGCTCAGAAAAGCTGTTCAGAGAGCACAAAGCCACCTCAGTGTCTGGTACATTTCCCAGTCGACAGCAGGAGAGAGAGAGATAGAAAGAGGAAGAGAGACAGAGAAAGAGGTTGGTTTTGATATATAGATCTATTTACAGATAAAGTTTACAACAGGCCATATTTCACAAATGAATCTCTGTTATGATTGGAGGAGTGAATGTGGGCCCACTTTTCACAAACTTTATAACAAATAAATGTAAGAAAGTTTATTGCAGTTTCTCTACCAACCTAACAGTGTTTTGGGTGGTATTTCTTACCACAGGGGGTTTTATCATGGGGGGGCCCAGCAACATGAGAGATTTTAACTCCTTAGATTTATTTATCAGAATAAGTGACTCAAGTAAACATGTTCAGAAAATTAAAACATCAAAAACAAATTTTTGGCCCCAAAATATGTGATACTCTTAAAACAAATAAATATGCAAAATTTCCTAAATTTTTAAATGTCAGATTTTATAATGACCTTAGGAATCAGGAAGTGCATGGTGACAAACAGGTGTTCAGGAAAGCATTTATGTTTTTATTTAGTGTTTAGCCTTCACTCCCTTTGTACCCAAATGTCACTTTACAATGTCAGTGGAAAAAAAACTTTTAATGATTCACTTTGTGGACAAATTTTTAATCAGACACAGTTCAAAAACACAAACACAGTATATAGCCAAGTAGGCCCTGAGCGCTGACATCATGTTTATTATTCATCCACACTTGGAAAAATTTCTGGAAAGTCTGCTCCTCTTTTTCCAGACATGAAATCACATGCTTATGAGCAAACAGCTGCTTTTCCCTGCATCTGGAGCAGAAACTCTGACAAGTTTTCATATTTTTGCTGAAGGAAAATTCAAGATTGATACATATATAAACTTCAAAACATGGCCCAAAGTTAAGACTCGCCAAGCACCAAATGTGAATAAAAATTGGCTTTGGCAAGTAGGAATTGTAAAACCTTATTAGGAACTGTAACGTAATTCAGTTTTTAAATTTAGTTTTAAAAACAATAGTCTGTCCGTTGATGATGTTGTGACGTGCGTGACTCAAATCTGGACATTCCTTCTAACATGCACCTTCACTTTATCTCACTAGAAAATTTGTCATCAGAAATCTTTTAAAGATAATGTTCCTTGCATTATACCATAACAGTACAACTATGAGGAACTAAAACCATGTTATCTGATAAGTTTTCATGGAAGATGAACACTAACTTGTGCTTGACTCGGTAACTGACGCAAACAGACCTGTGCTGTTAATAAGCAAATGAAAGAAAAACTTTGAAATAATTTAACTGCCGTGGGGACAAAAGAATATGTTTTAATTTAAAAAGTAATGTAAAATGTACATCAGTGATTGTAAACATGCTCCTACTTTATATTAGTGGTGGTTTACCTGCAACTGGCAAGTGTGGCAAACAGTCAGGCTTAATTCTGGGCCTTGTTTTCTTTCATCTACATCTGTGGAAATACGCCCATAAAGTTTATAAAGCACATCAGTGTGAATTGTGACAGCATGGGGGTGTGTGAGTGTTTTTAATTAACCTTCTTGTTATGATCTAACATGTACTCTTATACTCTGAATGAAATGTTGCCAAACTAGCATGTTGTAAATACCGGTGTGGCATGTTAAATTGCAGGTTAGATTCTGCATGCAGCAAATTTCTCTCATATCAACACAGTTTGAGTTCTGCTTAATGCTTCATACCACCGTCCCCTTCCTTAATCCTTCGCCAGCTAATCTTAGATTACTCCTTTGCAAATATACCCGAATCCACCTTGGCTTGGGTGATTTATGGTTGTTATTACCTGTTTTATCCTTTGTGTGCTCAAGCTCAGTGCTTGCAATAGCTGTTAATTGCTTAATTCTGCAGATAAGACAGGGGGTGTGATCAGAATCGCTTGCTAAGGCAAGCCTTGCTATTTCTTATAAGTTGGAGTTTTGAAATGTTAAGCACAATAATTATAGCGTGTTGTGAAACTCACCCCACATCTTTTTTGCTCTGGGCATGAGTGGCAGCTTAAATCACATGAGTGATTGAGGAGAAGTTTGCTATGGATTTTAACCTGGTGGACAATACAGATAAAAAAATCATTGCACTGAAGTAGGAACCTACGCCGTATCTGGGGATGAAAATAGAAATTTTGGTGTGGGCTTCTTGATTTCAGCTAGGAAAACAACAACAACCCAACGAATACCCAGAACACCCTAGCAACCACACAGCAATTTGCTCAGAATTGCTCAGAACACCTCAGCCACCACATAGCAACACTCTGGCAACTGTCCAGAACACCATTATGCTAAAAACATCATTACACAAACACCCTAGCATTGTGGCGCCGGGTTTTGCACGGACAGGCACCAAAAAGTCTTACAAAATAAACATGTACTCTGAAAGTCTAGTTTAGGAATGTGTCCCCTGATGTGCTAATACATTGTTGCGTTAGCGCTGAAACCTATCAATGCTCCTATTGTTATGTTTCTTTTTTTGTAATCATTTGTCTTTTCCCTTTAACAGTCAGTTGAAAGGCTGTGAAACACGAATCAGGATTTATAACATTTCTCTTATCCCTCGCCCTCCCCCACATCATGAATTATGGAACTTCATAGTGTTCCTTGATGTGACTGGAGGATGGGTAATAGTAAATTAAACGCAATGTTCCAGCCTGTGTTCCTGAGAGAGAGGGAGTCTTCTTAGGGACCCAACAATGAAACCAAATAAATAAACTGATAAATAATACAGAACCATTGAAGGCCTCTCACTTTGACCATGACATGACCTGTCTCTGTGTTTGCCCTGTATCTAGCAACAACTAAAGTAGTCTGAGTGTAAGACAGCACGTCCACAGACTGCCCACAGTCTGGTCACTGACTGTCTGATGCATATACCACACAAAATTGAAGCACTTGTAAAACCCACAAGCTTTAATCAGATTGCCTGACTACAAAGCAACCCTGACAAACCTTTATCAGTCTGCCTAATAAAAAATGAAGGTACCGGGCTGATATTCATATTTGAAATATACTCTGGAGAACAATCCACGTATTGTTTGTTGGTAACAATGTTTATTTCTCCATACTGTCTGCAATGCTTAGCACCTGATTCATTAAAGGAATCAAGTAACAGTGCATTAAGCAATCATGCCCATAAACATAAAACAGAGGTTCAATAACACAGTTGTGTATTGCACTTTGTCTTTTTAACAGACAGAAATACTAATAACATCACCACACATTTCCTTCTAACTGCTTTTATGTTTAAGTTCGAACATTCATTAATATTGCCATGTCATGTCTGGGGGTTTTTTCAAGGCAGTTTATCCACCTTAAATGTCACATTAAAAGATACTACATAATTGGCTTCTTTACATGTCAATCATACAGTGTCTTCCTCCCCATGTGAGTGGTTCATGGCCTTAATAAGCTCTACCTCTAGGCTGCCACTAAAACACTCTGCCTCACATCAGTCTACCTTCAAACCGTACAATTTGTGTAACTTCACAGTCAGTTTCTTCAGTGACCTTTCTTGCACCACTTCCCTTTCAAACATGCCCTTCCAAAAATGAGTTATTTTTATTAAATTTTGCCTAGGTTATGTTTCATTCATGTCATGCGCCCCATGCTTAATGGACATTACTATATATCTCAAGCCTAAAGGAGGCATAAGAAATCATGTGAACAATCTTTGCTGTGTGATTTATATGGTTATGGCAGGAAAGTGGCAATATGGGATAACATGCCTGATTATAAATGACAGAAAGACACGGACTACCATCTGCCAGTCCCCCATCCATTAGTCTGAAAAATTGAAACAGGATCAAGGATTTTTATTTCAGAACATACATGTTTTTTACAGAATAGATTAACGGGTGGTGTGACAAAATGCAGCACTTTAATTGCCTCTCTGCACAGTTGGGTGGTCGGTGCACATTCCTTGTCCACTTTTGATTGACCAGCATTAAAACTGTTAAGGTGTGGGTGAACAAGCATCTGAAGCCAGAAATGAAGGTGGCTTAAAAACTCAGAGCTGCCAAAACTATAACAGGAATGGCTGGTAGCACAGTTAAGTATTACAGCTCTGTAATGTTTCATGCTGATTTTACTTGGACTCCAGCCCTGAGCTAAGAGAACATTGATCAAAGTGTGCTAGCATGGTGGCCCGACCCACTGAGAGGCCTTTTGGTTGCTTGTGTGTCATTTAAAGGAATAGTTCATCTAGAAAGTGTAATGTCAATCCAGCCCTGTATTATTCTTGTGAAAAAAGAGAGGAAATGTTAAAGAGATGTAAACTTAAATGAGATCTGGGAGCAGCTCCAGAGGGGAAGATTATCAGTAAGCAATTACTTGTTTGTTTATCACCTATTGCTGCAATATGGCTTCAGAAGACTTGTGATACAGAGCATGAGCCATATGGATTACTTTTGGGTGACTTTTATTGTGCTTTTTGTGAAGCTTTGCAATGTAAATCTCGATTTGTGTTTTAGGGTGTACTGTTTCTTTAAGAAAATAGTGTTGCCAAGCTAATAAAGGTAATACATGTGCACACTTGTTTTACATGGTCTTGGACAATTAGTATCATGACATGAGCACCTCACTTTTCACTCATAACTCACTTTTTGCCCATAAACTGAGTGTAACAGACAATAGCATATATCTTGGTTTAATTCCAATGTTGCTAAATACACTATACAGCATATGCCCATCTAAACACTTCCCAAACCGGACCTACCAAATGTAATTTGCCAGAATAATTATAGAAGTGATGATGGTGCACATGAGCTAGTAATGAAAGCAGGGCAGTGCACCATATGAAGTGCACTGAGAGGATGAGGTGAGCTGATTTTGCTGACTTTGCATGTCTTTATCAATCTTCCCATCAATGTTCATGATGGCTGAATGCAAGTAATGCACTAGTTTCAACAGGATGTTAGCTAGCAGTCTCCTGGGCCAAGACTGGATCATCTCCAGTGTGAAACATTACATTGTTCCTATATACTGCATTTGTGTTTTGAGAAACTAGCATGAAAACTTATATACTATTGCTAATGCTTTGTTTTATTCCGCTTGGGAAATTTACATTTACAGCTTGCTCTTTGGCAAAGTCCAACAGAAAGGTGCATCATACGGGATTTATAACTTTAAAAATGTAACTTGAAAACTGATTTTGCTGTGGCATGCATGACGTCACATGAACATAGCGTAATGTAAGAAACCATGGGTGATGTACACAAATAATAAACATTTACTTTTAAGAAAAAGGTTTCATCACTGAAAACATTGGGCAATGATTGGAAATCAAGAGATATCAAAAAATGCTGTTCCAGTCATTTAGCTTCTGCCAAGCACTGACTTAGACCCCTTCCATACGTCCTCAACAAACCCCATGTCAGCTAACAAGAAAGTGGAAGAGGCTTGTCAGGCAGAGAACCTTGATTGGCTGATTTTCTGATTATTTAGAAAAGGCTGGTTGCTCCCCCGACACTTGACAGTTTACAGAAGCCTTAGGCTGTCACAGAGACAGATGTGGTTTCTCAGAACACCTATTTTAGTGATGTAGGTCAAGTAAGTGAGACTTAACATCTAGTATAAAATAAAAACACATCGCTTTTAAATATCTTGTCTGACTTTAAATGGAACACAACATAAACTTCACATATATCTCACATTAAAGGTTAAGTTAGCATTTTACTCAAAATTCATCGAATCACAATGTTCTCAGTGACCCATGAATGTCACATGTTTGTAAAGAACGAGTTCTTTGTTGAAGTCTAGCTTATTATATATAGATATTTTTGTCCATTTCCACTGATTAAAGGGACGTTAATGATGTCGAAATGACCGAGGATAACATTTGAAGAGATCCCTTTTTGAAAGCGGACCCTAAGACATGCTCTATGCTTTTATCTTTTCGGCTCTCAAATAGCTGAATGTGTCTGAGATGAATTGTATGATTTGCATGAATATTTCTGCTTTATTGCCAGAGAGCTGTATAAGAGGTAATTGCATTATGAATCCACAGAAGAATGATTGTGAGTGATAGCGTTCTATAGCCTCCATACATATATGCATATTGAGGTGGTGGTAAATAGCAGCAATCAAAATAGAGACTTGCTCTAAGAAAGAGTTTAAAAGCATATTGAAGCATTACATGCAATTCTATGCGGCAGACAGACAGATCCAGTACAGCCAGTCTGTGATCCGTCGTTTGGCTAAAGTCCAATGGTCAAATGAGTGCTCATTAAATCTTCTTTATCAAAAGGTAGAAATGCGTGTTTTTTAACTGCAGGGCTTTTCATATGAATGATAACTTGGTGCAATTACACCACCACGTAACAAGCATAGCGAGAAGTTAATTTAACTCATCCTGTGCATCACAATGAGCAGTACGGGAATCTTTTCACTTAGAGAAACCTGAGAAGAACTCACTGTTTGCTCATTGGTGATTCAACAATAGATTCCAGTTCCTCTACTTCTTCTATTTTATTCAATTGATGGAAAACCAGACCAGGTTACAATCGCAATTACTGACTTTTCATCCTATACACTGTAATGATTATTCTCCACTCTGCGGTTTGAACTTCAGGAATTGAATGAGCCTCAAACTGACAACGCTTCACTTGGAAAATGAGCCACTTTTTGGGTTTAATGGAAAGGTGGTGCACTTGCTTGTTATCTAAAAGATCGATACAGCCAATCCCACTTGAAGGAATACTGGCTTGTAATGAGGAACTCCGTAGAAACAACTGCCTCCATCTGTAATATATGCCGTCAATAATACGCAAGCAGACGAGTAGGGAGAAGCAGTGAATCCATGTTAAATAATGAGCAGAAACCATGTTTTCCTGACCCATATACTGTTTACCCCATTCTGTCTGCCTAGTTTATTCTCTGTCTGTGATTTCCATCCTTGTTGATAAAGGGTTAAGTAAAAAAAAGCCTAATCCACTTTTGGAGGCCGAGGCACATTATACTGCCCCGTTTATCAAATCCAAACTCAATTTTTGCAAAGGTTAATGGCAGTGCTTGTAAGGTAAAATAGTGGAAAGGCAAATGTTTTAAATGAAGCCCTTTGCTATTCCAAACAAGGCATAACATTCGGTAACTGTATTTCAGAAGCATTAGAATGACCTTTGACTCTGGCCCGAATAACAGATGAAGAAATAGTCCGATATTGCTATCCAGCCTGAAGGAAAGCCAACTTTTCCTCAGTCATTATCATAAAAACATTTTTACAAATTCAAAAGACCTACAATGAATGGCATTAGTGCAGCAAGCAGCAACAAAATGTTCTGCAGGAGAAAGTTGTTGTATCCCATGACCTTTTCTAAAGGAGGTCATATGACAGAGGCTTGTGTAGACAATGGATTCGGAAAATTTTCATTTTTTATTGGGGTAAATCCGAAACCTCTATTGCTTTGATGATCTTGTTCGTTAAGTAAAGTTTTCCTGTTTTGAAGAAATATCACATGATGGGAGCTGTTGAACTATGACAGAGTTTTCCAGGGAATGTTGCTGTTCACCATTGTTGAGCATGAGGGAAGCATTAAAAGGCCAAAGAGTGTGTTATTCAAGCCTGGCCTACACTTTTATGTGTTTGCAAACATACATTTTGAATAGAATTCGGTAAGGGTGTATACCATGAGAACATAAAGGTTTCAGGACATCCTAGTGTTGTAATACTCAATTCCCCTCAATAAAATTTTCCATGCTGCACCACAGTCTCATTATGTTGCTTTTGTTTCATGAAGATATTGCATTTTCCATAATAATATACACAGACAACTATAGACACTTTGGTAGTTGTTTGTATTGCCTAGTCCTGTCCAGCAGTGTTTGACATGAGTTTGGTAGCAGACCTACATGTTTGTTCAACCAATGGCGGGTGGAGGGAAACCTCTTGGTAATTAATGGAACATAAGCTGAACTGACATGCACTTCACACACACCCTACCTCAACGTGTCAAAGCATGCATTTTACCCACTACATCACAACACTAACTAATTTTATGTTATTTTTCAAAAAAACTCTTAAACCTCATATCAAGATGTTGTGGGCTTTTATGTTGCACTTTTTTTTTAGTTTTGTACATTTGTAAATTGCTTAAAAACTGTTTGTTAAACACAGTTACAGTAGGCCGACGATGTTGACTCAGAGCTGTGCACCTGTTTTCTTATAATAAACCAAAAGAATATAAAAACACTTTTCCCCCTACAAAACGAGAAATTAACAGCCCTATTGGACAGGGGGCTTTCTGGTGGAAAATGTTAAGCTGTATTTGATACAAGCAGGCTGACCCACTCTCAGGTCTTGCTGTATTAAAAAGAGATTCTGAAGCCACTGGCAGGTTTTGTTCTTGCACACATAATTTATTCAATAGGAGTGCTGGAAGATTGCTGCTGTTTTTCTGTGTTATGTTACAAGCAATATCCCCCTGCCCGCTTCATTTGTACTGAATAATATCATACTGTCCCAGCCACAGAAACATTGGCCACAAAAACTCTTATGAGACTCATGTAATTTGCAAACCTGTGTTTGCACAGACTCCATTATCAGTGGGCTGCATCACAACACAGTTTCACAGTCAACTTTCTGTTCTTAAATCATGAGTTAGTTCCTCTCCCATAAAAATCAAGTACTTTTAATTGACCATTGAGAGGAAAAAATAAGAATGAAAAATGAGATCTTTTAATGTCTCAGTTGCCTCTCCTGGAGTGAAATAAGATTATATAAAGAGCAAATGGAAATTTAAGTCACATTCATGTCAGATGTTTCTCCTGAGAAAACGACCAGAAAATAATCTGGCCATATGTGTCTAAAACCAGATCTTACCTTAGTTACATATTCAACATAAATTCTATAGCTTTACCTTCCATGAGGAAAACATCCTCAAGGTTGACACTTAAATGAAATACAGCTGAGAACACATTAAATCTCCCGAACTATTAAAAAAAATCTTTAAAAAAAATCTTTTCTCTGAGTGGGAAGTTTTGAGGACTTACTTAAGTTAATAAATCATTTTGTCCAGTTTAGTTAGTGAACAAAACAAATTTGTTTGTTTACAATTATCCATACAATCAAATGTCAATGTAAATCAATGTCTTTTCATCTTCATTTTGTTTAACAAGATTCTATGGCGTAAATGATGAAGCTGGAAACTGTTGGTATTAAACAGGCCTTTTTGTGTCTTAAAGGCTGATTTCAAAGCTGGCATTTTATTGTATCCTAAATACTCATAATAGAATAATATTTTCTCACTTCTTTAAAAAAGTTTACAAGATTACAGCTCGATTGGAAATTACACGCATTTGTGATATTTACACACACGTTAGTGATATTTATATTGATTTCACTTTGTTTTCTTCATGCATCGCACTCCTCATATTTCAAATCGAGCATGCTCTTTATTGACACTGTCGTCTCCCTGGTAACCAGATTAACTAATGGTAGAAAGTGTATTAGAAGCAGAATTATTGTCTGAAGGACTATTGTAATTTGTGCGAAAGTTGATATAATTTTCACATCATAAATTCACTTCATATTTATATTAGGATCATAATGTTTCTAAAAAGGTAAAATTCATTTTTTTAAATCTGTGTTTTAATAAGATCAACCCCTGGGACATTAGTGTGTAGTTTCAGAAACATGCACACAAAGCAGGTATCAGGTGGTGTGGCTGCATCGTACAACACGGTAGCGTCTGTTTAGGCCTCGTCCAGTTAACATGCATGACGTGGAATGCTAAGCAGTTCATAAATGCCTTTATTCAATTTAACATCTGCTTCATTTTTCTTTCTTTTTGTCAATCATCCAATGCATTACCAGCTCAATCAGTGCCTAGATAAACATATGAGAGTTTGGGGAACCCACCATGGCAGATGTATTTATAGTGATGTTCTTGGCCGTATATGCTTAGGAGCCCATCCTGTTGAATATGTTGTAACACTACATACAATCACTCTCTTGGCAGCCCTAAAATTGATTGATAATGGAAGGCAGCCTCCTTTTCATAACCCCTAGTGTTGGCGTTCCAGTCTTGGCCACCTGCCAAGAGGTTCCTGGGGATCTTTGCTTGTCCTTGCTGGTGTACTTTACTACCAAGATAACAAACAAAGGTTACAAATTACACCAGCCTAAAACCACTATTATCCCACGCTTAAGAGTCTAATAAGCATCCATCTCTCATGATCACCCAATGAAGATGACTAAACAGTTAAGAAATGCACAAACAGCACTTTACGGCATTACTGTAAACTTGTACTTAGTCATTGCCATTCAGTTTTACTCGCTGTTTTTTTCTGTATATGGTTATGTGTTTTGAATTTGCTGGCTCTGCTCAGCTCTAGTGATTACACTTTACTCCAGACTTTCATTCATATACAACAGCAGAAATACAAACACTGCTTCCAAATATAACAATGTCTCAGTGCATGTGGACAGCTGAACTGGGTAAAGATGAGTTCAGCGTGGCTGTCACGGCAAATTTTCTGCACAAGTTTTGTTGATGACTTGCATAAATAGTTTTTTTCTCTCTTAAAGGAATAGTTCAACCCATCAAGAAAACTTCTGTCACCATTTACTTTGTCCTTACAGGCTGTCAAGATATAAAAGGCAAAAAAACAAAAGAATTGTAAAAAGAGAATTGTAAAATGTCATAAAAGTATTGTATAACTTGTATTCAAATCTTCTGAAATTCGCATTCCAATTCAAAAAATGTGCCTTACATTTAATTGCTACATTAGAACAATAATGTTAACATTATTATCTTTATTAAATCTTAATGGACTGCAACCTTCGAAGAAGTGAAAACAATAGAACTAAAAAACATCAAACTCTTGTTCTGTTTTACACTCAAAGCTATTAATTTGTCAGAAAATTCTACTTTTTTATCCTAGAATAAACATCACTCTGTAAGTTTGGACATGCGGGCTAGTGAATTTTGAGTAAAATGTTTCTTTAATTTACCAAAAAGACCCCAGATGAATTGCTGCAAGAGGTAGTGTCTCAAACATTTCCTGGACATCAAGAGTTATTAAGAGAGATAGAGCACAGAACAGAGTTTGTCTTCTTTCACTGCCTCGATTATGACTTGCAGAATTACAGATTTTACAAAGCTTACAGGGCGAGAAAGGAATGCTGGGATAGATTAACCTTGAGAAGTCACTGCATACTGAAAACCCAGTTATCTGACAAAAAAGCACCAGTCCCGTGGGAGGTTCAGGCTTAGGTAAGGACAAGAACGGACAGGAGCTTAATATCGAGTGTGTGTGTTCTGAATGATGTTGGAAGGCTTGCCGTAAGTCGGGTCAAGTGTGTTTCTGATTGAAAGTGTTAATAGAAACTGCCTGCTGAAGGATCAGTGTGGCAAACAGGCTGTACTCGCGCACATGCGCGTCACACACTCACAACAGCGTGCGCACAAAAAACCCAGAGCATATGCGAGGCAGATCTCCAAGTTTCTCAAACACAACTGCACATACGTTTATCAGCAGTAATAATGCAGTAATGGTGACATTTCTGTAGAAATAGGATGGCTGCACACTGAGGTAACTGGGTCATGGAAAGTTGAAGCAGTTTGTTTGAAGCAGTTGAAGCAGTTTCAGACAAAATTAAAAGCAGAACCCCTTCCCTTTTACCTTCTCTAAGGTTAACTGTACTTTCAGCATCTATAATTGCATATAAACACGTTTTCTGGAGGGCTGTATGGAGTACAGAAGACCCATACGACACCTACGGCAAGCACCGCTCTGCACAAAGATGATTAGCTCTCAGTGGAACATTGATTTCCATTTAGAAGGAACAACTCTGTAACAAACAGTACAGTTGATAACATGTGAACATGCAGCACATGTTGAAACCCCTCTCCCCCCATCCCGGCAAGTGGTTCAGCAACCCACGCAGTTCCCTTAACAAATATGTCCACCACCCCAGCACCATATGCATCTATGTCTGAATGCTGCACATACTTCCCATGGGAGACTCTTGTGGCAACAGTACAGCATATATTATTAGTATAGAATCCCTGTTGCTCATACTTGTGGTTTTGATTAAAAAAACAACTCTCAAGTTTGGCAAGTACCTCATTCAGCTACAGATATAAATGACACCTTAAATCATGTGCCTTGTTGAGGAGAGGTGTGCTTTTACCTTTCTGAAGGATCAAACGCTCAGTTTCTGCCTGGTATACAATAAAATGGTCTACAGTCTACAGAAGTCTATAAAATCCTATAGACTTACATTTAGGAAGGAACCCAGGCCATTTCTGAGCCTGAGAACATTATGGGCTTTTGACGTTTGAGTCAGCAATCATCATGAACACCCTAGCAGCCCCCTTTAACATCTTAGTAACCACAGAGTAACATGGCAAAAACATGCAGAAAAACATGCAGACCACGACAGCCACACTATAGCAACGCTTTAACTACCTGCAACATCCTTCTAAAAATCAAGTTCTTTGTGGAGCAGAGAAATCTTTCCTTTAATCTATTTTTTCTGTCTACCACTGACTGGGCGTTAGCTGTATTAATATCCTAATGGAGTGGGTCAATATTTACCTTTATGTTTTTCATCCAAATTTCATCATGTTCAGAAAGTGTCAAATGTATTTTGAAAGACACACCTTTTTGAAGTAGTAGATCTTGTTTTAGTGTTAATAACTGGTTTATATTTGCTTAACAATTTTGGCCTTCAACCTCTTACTATAAAACCATTCAAGAGTGTATCAATACAAATGTTTATATCGGTGATTATGTAAGACCCAGCACAAAGCACCAGGCAACTGTTATGCATGCCTGTATCTAAAGATATATATATATTGGAGCAGTTTACCCAAAAATTACAATTCTTTTGTCATTTATTTAATTCCACAAACATCTGTTTTTTCTCCTTTGGAACACAAAAGCTAACAATATAATCCAAGTTTTCTAAAATTATATGACAGCTTTTGACCTTTGACTTAGATATTTTGATAAATATTCATGTTCAATTTTCGTAACGTTCCATGGAAGAAAGTTATACAAGTTTGGAACAACATGAGGGTGAGTAAATAAAGCCAGAAGTTTTTCTTTTTTTAGTGAACAATTTCTTTCCTTGGAAAACAGCATGTATTTGCTGCAATATGTCGTGCTGAGAGCTTAACTCTGAGCTCAGAAGCTTGTGTGTATGTTTTAGTTGAAGACCGTAAAAGAGACACAAAACAATTGTTTGTTTGTTTGCTTCAACAAACATCACATAGATGTGCTGTATTCCTCAGTGGCGAAATGATTCTCTGTACTCGTAAACGGTAAACAAACACAGCACTCTTTTTGCAATTTATCACTATTTGTTTACATCTAAACTTCTCTCTCTCTCTCTGTTTTTCTTTATATCTCTCACAACCGTTGTCTTTCTCTCTGCTTTCATAAAATTGGCACAGCAATGTCCCATGAGACAGATTCCACCTTCACTCTAAAAGGATACCCATCTGCCCCGCAGTCAAATTCCTGCCATGTTTTCTGGGAACATTACTCTGCTTTTGAAATCCTCCCATGGTAGGGGGAGATGCTTCTCTTTCAGGGCCAAACGCTTCAGATTATTTAAAAGTCAGATACCAAAGTAACAGTCTCTAGTGGACCTTTATCTACATTAGAGGAAATCTCGCAGTGTGAGTGATTGAGAAGTCCTACAAATATTTGTGGGGAGACCTGACCGTTGCACTGAGATAAAACTGTGCTGAACATATTATGTAACAAAGATTAATACTGTCACTAAGACTGATCTCTTTGTAGTAACTACAGAAGTTTGTGCAGCAATTATGTTGTTACTCCGAGACAGATCCAGGCCTGTATACAAGACACTTACATACAGTGTAAAGACATGTTGTATATAAGATGTGTGGTATATGGTATTGTTTAAAAGAATTGGTTACCTCAAAAAAATACAGTTCTATGTATTCAATAATAATAATAATAATAATTAATAACTCTAAAACAACCATTTAACAACCAAGAAACAACAAGTTATTGGTTGAACAACAAGTTGAACAACAATCTTCTTTGAGTTTGCTTTGTGTGAAACAGACTTAAATATTATTAATACATATTCAAACCTAGTGCATCATGTTTGGTCACATGATGACCAGTTGTATTTAATCACAACAAACCTGACATAAAAAGGATTTAAACAAAACAAATTTATTTTGTTTTGTTAATAGTGTGTGAGTCATACAGGGTATCCTGTTTGGAGTTCAGAGAACCTGGAGCTTCAGAGCAGCATGAACATTCTTTCTCCTTTTCCCAGCAGTCATTTGTGCCAGTATGTGTGAAGAAGAGTTGTGTGATAGCCTCCGCATTTTTCCTGAGGTCACTAAGATCTCAGGGATTTGAGGTTCTCCTGGTTGGTTTTAGTCTGTAAATTTTACCCTCCATATTGAGCCCTCCTGACTTTGACCTGGCATACATCAGCATATATTCCCCTAGATGTCACCACGTCTGACCCCTACGCTCAAGATCGGCACCCTGTCATCCACGCTTATCAGATCCGTCCTCCCTTATGAACATATACCCTCTGTGACAACCTCCAGATGTATGACAGCAATAATTCTCCCTGAGCTGCAGTTCAGTCAACATTATAACACAAGCAGGCATAATTTTAGAATATATATATATATATATATATATACAGAGAGAGAGAGAGAGAGAGACTTGCTTTTATAATTTGTTATCTAATGCAATGACATTGTTCATACATTTTTTATGCATGGCTTAAGTGTCAAAATGCATTTTAGGCCACCAGAGTTCCAAAGAAAATTCAATCATAGACAAAAATTGTTCCTACATATGCATCAAAATTGAATAAGGGAGGATGTTTCACCAAGAGTTAATTGATGGATTGCTTGCTTGTTGGCATAACAGGCCAGCCTCCTCAAAGGCTCAATTTTTCATCTAGTATGTGGTCCACTGTCAGAAAGTTTGGCCGCCCCTGCTGTGTGTGAGACCTCGTCTGTGTGATTAGTGCTAACGCTAAAGTGTTTGTTCTGATACAGATTCACACCTCGCACAATGATTTCCATTAATGCAGCGTGCATGCTTTTTGCTGGGCCATTTCAGGTTGCACATTAAAGGAAACAGATGAAACAGAGTAAAATCATTTCCTGTTATCAGGTTTCGAAGGCACACTGTTTGGTATCCTGGTAACAGCACTATGACAACAGCAGGGGATGTTTGTTTGTTAGTCCCTTCTGGATACTGCAATCACAAAAATAAATGCAAATTCAACCAGTCTCAGAATTATTTGTGATAGCTTGTAATTTTGCCTTGTTTACTGTAATTCTTCTGCATAAAACATAAATGTATAGCTGTGCTTTTTCCTCGTTTGGTTAATTTATGTCCATGACTCGAAATACAAAGTTATGATTTTCTTACGGAATTGATTACAGAATGCACAAACATTTACTGTTGTCAAATCTCACTAGAAAAACAAAAACCTAGTCTAATAAAGCCTGAAAAAAGCAACCTGCCTTACAGAAAAGTTATACAAAAACAATCAAAATATTTCACAAGGGGTGCAGACTTCTGAGGGACAGAGGGAAGTAATCCTCCAATTTTAATTCCTCCAAAATTATTTTTATATATTAATAAATGGAAATGTACAGTTCACACTTTGACCCACTGGTCAGTTTGTTTATGTTAGCAAACCAACAACATATAATCTTTATTGCCATTGCTGGTCACTTCTGCGCTTTTACGTTTCATCTATGTTTACATGATAACTGCAACTTAATAAATATTTCTGTGTGATTATGGGTAATGTAGTACTTTTGTGGAAATTTGGCTTTTAAAGGCAGGGTTTGTTCCAGAAACATTTTGTGTTATGCTGGCTAAATATAAGTCTAAATATAATTTTATTTGTTTATATATCTTCTATGGAAGGTGCAGGACCATAAAATGTAAGTCTAATTTTTGCATTTGTTCCAAATGCGGTGACAAGATATCCTATTGCCTGTCAAACTATGGGTGCATTCATGCATTTTGTACGAGGATTAGCTTTGGATCTTGTGCTTTCAAAGCTAACTTGCTATTGCTAGCCTCCCAAATTGCCTACCGTATCTTTAAACACATTTTAAAAAATAAAGGATGAAAATGATTGAAGATGAAAAGATGATCATTTTTACATCCAGAAACCCTACGCTCTGCTCACATGCATGAATTATCCTGCATCAGGTGTGTTTATACAAACAAAAAACTTGTTCTTATATTAGCTAGTCAATTTGAAATAATTGCCCGCACTAACAAACAAGGGGATCAATTTGAAAATCGGTGAGTTCTCAGAAAGAGACACCAGAGCTTTGATCAGAGGCCAATGTTAGATATGTTGTAAGAGAGAAAGTGAGAGAGAGAGATGAGTCAGACTCAACTGATGATCATCAGTTAATTTGATCCTGTTTAGCATGATCAGAAATGGGCCAATCACATGACAGAGTTTAGACCATGCAAACACCAATAGGCTTGTGCTCCTGCATGTGATTGTGTTGTGTCACAGGAAGAGCAAATAAATGTTCTCTGTGCAAAAAAATACAAACAGTTTGGTAAGGTCTAGAGAGGTCAAAGGTCATTATAGATTGCATGTGTGGGCAGGTCTCAAAGGGGAAGCACAATCTGTGGGCACAGTGTTTATTGATATATGGATAATCTCTTACAGGACACAGAGAAGTTATGAACCAGGAAAGCATGACCAAATCTAATATTTTAAAAATGTAAAAGCTATGATCTATCTCTCACAGTCTTTTAAAATTCCAAAACATATTGCTTACTTTACTTTAAAAGTGTTAAATAAGAATTGTTTAATTTTACTTTATTAGTAGTGGCACCTGTTAGGACAACCATAAAAAAACATAAAGATTAAATCAAGCTGGCTGAGGTGATCTATTTAGATGGTTTTAGAAGGGTCTTCTGCACATTTCTGCTGGTCTGAATAGAAAACCACCTACACCAGTTAAACTTTGAACTGACCTCGACAACTATGCAACCACCTGTTCATTTATTCACGATATTCATTTATTCATGGTAATCATAATGTATTATCTTATGAATATGTACTAGAGTGTGTGTGTATATATATATATATATATATATTTCACTATATACTGTATAATATATATTATATTATTTATATTTATACAAAGTTATATATTATAAT
>JAZGTJ010003298.1:4879-36304 GCA_036877575.1 Botia almorhae | reverse complement strand
ACACACACACACACACACACACACACACACACACACACACACACACACACACACACACACACACACACACACACACACACACACACACACACACACACACCTAAATGGAAACATTCCATAGACTTCTATTGTTTATATACACAGCTAGTTATAAACAATAGCCCTAACCCTAACAGAACACTTTCTGCATTTTTACAAATTGAAAAAAATATTATTTACCATTTTCAAATTTGTCCCCAATATATTTACATAGTATCAGTGAGCTTTGAGCTATGGCAGGGTAGTAGATGAGGGACGACATAGTTTAGTGTGATGTGATCCAGTAAAGCCCATCTCTTTGCAGTCACTACGTGACACTTACTGAACACACAGTTCCTTAGACTCTGCACAGTCAAAACCAATACCCAAATCAGTGCATGTCTGTGTGTTAAGTGTGGGAAAAGTGTGTATTTTTTGTAAAGTAAGAATGTTTTGGAAATGTATGGATAAGAGTCTAAGACCTTTAGTAAATGTTCATATAATGTTTGTATTTTTTTAATCTTTATATCCCCTATATCCCCTACTGCTTAGGGACAGCATGTTCCTGAGCTGGAATGGATTTCACAAGCAAACCCATGTGATCCATGTTATCCCAGTGTGATTTGGGAATGCTCAAAAAAGCATCTTGTGTGCTTTAATAGAAGCAAGAAAACATGACCTTTTGTAAAAAAAAAATGTCACAAAGTTGCTCACATTTCTCAGTTTTAATTTTCAAAATCCTAAAACTTAATTGGTTTAAATTAGATCATGAATCACACAAATTAAATGTGCTCTCAGACTTGAGCTTACTGTATATATGGTGTTCCAGGTGAGAGTGTGTGTGCGCGTATTGGACAGGATGATATATGTTGCTAAGGAGAATTATGTAACTGCCCTCATGCCACTTGGCACACACACTCCTACACCCTGAACTGATATATTCACACACACACAAACGCACACACGCACACCCAGCAGTATGTGCTGATCTACTGCTGCGGATGACACAGCGATTCTGCTCCTGGCAACGTTAGCGCGCACACACACACACACACACACACACACACACACACACACACTTGCACCAAAACTCTGTTCACTCTAAAGTATAGAGACACACAGACACATATTGCTGTGATTTTTTGCATACAGAGCACATTCTCATTGGCTCATTCTTTCCCGTACACGCAGGCCTAATGGCGCTGACTGGATCCATTGCAGGATGATGTCTCATTTGCTTTGAGTTTTGCTAAACAAAGCATTTTGCTGCAGCTGTACTGTTAAAACTTCTGCACCAATCAGAAGTGAGTGAGGGATCGAGAGAGAGAGCAAGAGAGGGAAAGGGGGTGAGATATTCTACACAAAACAGATGGAAATCTACTGTAATTATTAAATTCTTACTAAGAAACTGATATTCACTACACCCTTAATGCAAAACAAGATTTGGCTGATTTGTAAGCCTTTTAACTAAAGGAAGATCACCTAAATGTCCCCACAAGCATTTTTGATGTGTTTCACACATTTGGCACACACTCAACCAACCTGATCAAATTGTGCATCTTCTCCTCTTTGCAGTGAGCGGGACAGGGGCTTCTCCTGTGGAAACAAAGACACATGCAATTTTAATGTAACAGGACACTCGTTAGTATGACAGACAGACAGACAGAGATCATGTCTGTCAGACAAAAATCATGTCTGTCATGATTTCCACTGGCTGTGGGTTTGCTGTCAGTACGAAATCAGATCACACATTATAATCCACACAGCTGTCTATGCTATATGTGCAAATGTTGTTGGAATGTTTTAGGTTTGTATCACATCTCTGCCTTCAGTGACATACAATGGACCTTTGCAGCATGGACCTTTAAAAGGAAAGCAGCAGCAAGAGTAAAATACTGTGGCTAATTCAGTCAGAGCTGCTCAGCCAAACAGTAACGAGTTACTAAGTAAGGGAATTTGGAGGCAGCTAATAACTCCTTATAACTATTTTAAGATGCTTAAACACTTAGTATTTTGGTTTATATTGAAATCAACTTTTTACAAGAAGGGAATTTAAAAACCTACAAACAAAAAAAAGCAAGCCTGGATAAAGAGAGAGTGTTTAATAAAGCAGCTCAGCTCTGTAGCCCCCTGATACAACCCTTACCAGTTTAAACTCGCTGTGTAAACAGAGCTCAATCTACCACTGTGTAAACACACAATGATAGAAGCAACATCGAGAAAAAGCATTTAATGGGAATGGGCACATGTGTTACGTGTGTAACAATATGGTAATGTCAAGGTACAGTTCATATCACGGTTTTGCAGCCACGATTTGGTTCAGTTCGATTGTTTGCTCTGGGGATAGGGTTCATTGCATGGTACCAGCTATGTTAAATAACACTTTTTCACTTTTAATTTCATAATTATAATAATAATACTTGACAGTAACCTTGATGTACGGTGGAATTCGCCTTTTAGAAGCTCAAATGGGCGGGCTGACTGTGAGCAGAGAATAATTCAACATTCCAAAAAACCAAACCTCTACTTTTGTTTTTGGGAATACACAGGATGTGTGTTACCCTTTTTTTTCTCTAAATAAGTCAACATGACTGACTTCCCTTTTAGCTCAACCTGAGTAATCTAATAGAAAATGTGTTCCACGTCATCTATATTACATAATATGTTATGTGCAATACAATACAATGCAATACAAAATAATAAAAACATCCTAAAAATAACATTGTTTTAGGAGCAAAAGAACAGAAGTTTTAAACATAGTATGGGAGTTGCCCGGAAAAGTTGGACAGCAATATATGCTTTAATACCACAATGATTTTCAAATGTGCCCTTTTTGCAGCTCATTAGTTAGTATAAGTGCATTGTTTACTGGACAGTGGCACAAACACACAAACACACATAACTGAATGATACTGACCAGTGGTTCTGCCATAACCACCTCAATCTTTTTCTCAGCAAGCACAGCAAACTCTGCAAAGAGGCTTTTGATGACGAACTCCCCGGGCTTGAGCTCGGGGTCGATGGTGATGCTGGACATGGTGGCGGGGTGAATGCTACGCTTCTCCCAGCTGGGTGGGGCTGAGGGGGAGGTTCCTTGCCTACTCACACTGCTGTTGCTTACAGGGACAGAGGCTGTCAAAAGAGAGAGAGAGAGAGAGAGAGAGACAGTGAGAAAACAATATGAATATGTAAGCACACAAGCTTCAGTAGGTGTTCAGTGGAACAAGTACTGTGTCCGAAACTGCTCACTTGTTCACTCGTTCACTATTACCAGAGTACACTATATGGGGAAGAAGTGAACAAAAAAGAGTGAGTTTTCTGACACTGACAAAATACTATGCGTCGGAGAGTACCGTCATGGACATTTTCGTCATAAACATTATGACATTATAACAGCTATCCTGTGGTGGATAGTATTGTTAAATGGTTCATTTTCTTATTGTTTGTCACATTTGTCCAGTGCCACATGCTATACTGATTTTAAACGTGATCATTTTGTCTCAACTCAAAAACTTTAAACTACCATTAGCAGCTTTACATAGTGATCTAAGTTCAGAAATAAGCAAGAATGCACTTCTTTACAAGCAGATCCCTGCACACGCGCATGAGAGTACTCATGCTGATTATGAAATTACAAACTGAAAGAGAAGTATTTGATTTGTTAATCTGTGTGGCTTAATTCACAAATTCATAAATGTGTGTAGGAATTTATTGGATTATTAGCGCAAAACTTGAGGAAAAAATGTGTGCAATGCCTGCAATCTCGTGCTGAATTTCAAATAGGTGTTATTATTATTAGGTGTTAAAAGTGTACTAATTACTATTTTATCAAATGCCAGGGAAGAAAACTTTGTTTTGTGACAAGGTAAAGTAAGGTCCACCTCAACAATAGGCCAGTGCTAGGTTGGGGCAGCAGGGGTGGGGTGCGTTCGGTACACCATGAGTACCACAGTACGTACTGTCAGTTCTCTGGCACAGTTTTAAATATTGTTACACCTATAGTTATAATAGTTTATTAAACTGAAAACAAATGTAAAAATAAAATAAAAAAATAATCAAAAAAAAATTCTTAAACTGTGCATTCATTTCATTTGCGTGTTGCAGCAACTTGTTTGTTTCCATGGGATTAGGTGAAAACAAATACCTCTCTAGAACCCAAAAATAGCTTATCTTAAAAATGTTTAATGCAACTGGATCCCAACAGGCAAAGCAGAGGCTGTTCTGCTTCAATAAAAGACAATGGAATGGCTCAGTACACTAAATAAACTGCTTTTGTAATGAAACTTTATCACATAGTAATTTGTTGTTAATTTGTTAATAGTAATTAATCTTGTTAATCTTCATATGCAATTTTGCAGCATTCCAATCTAAGTACAAAATATAAAGCGCACAAATATTGGGTAACAATCCATTTTAATTAACACTAAACAATTTTTGCATAATTTATTTTGGTATTAAATTAAGTTTTTAGACATTTCTCTGACTTTGTCATCCATATTGGATTTTTTTTGTTCACTGAGCACAAGGCATTTTGGGATTGTTTCTCTATGAAGGAAACATGCAAAAATGCCTTAGAAATCTGTTTAAACACTCTTAGATATTTGCATAATGAAATACAGCTCACTAAAAATACAGCGCACTAGATTTTGGAACTAAATAATGGCCTTCACCAACAGTGCCACAATTGAGACATCAGAATGAACAGCATTGTATCTTAAACTGATGAAGTTTATGCTGTCATCTGAATAAACTTGCTCCAAGTTCACTTAAAATTAGGTTTTAGGCTAAAAAGCACAAGTAAAGTGGCCTCAAAAGAACCGGAAAATCTGTCTTGGATGAAATGGTTTCAGAAAAATGTCTTAACTTCTACGATCTATACTACGATCATTACACCACAAGCATGCATGCATGCATCTGTTTAACATTTGCTGCCACTGTATGTTGGATTGTTTAAATACAGCACAATGTATTATGTTGTACAGCATTCAGACGCTTTTTGTTAGTGATGGAAAATTATTGGCCAAAACTAAACCGAACATTCTAGACTCACTATCCTACACATCCTATATTTTAATAAAAGTAAACACGTATCTGCTACTTATGCAACTTATTTTAACAATAGCATACAAACATGACTGTAACCTGCATATATATACCACACACAAATGCTTTCTCTCCTAAAAACACAGATAAACATTTCACCTGTGGATTTATCACACACTTTCCACACACACTTCCATCCAGTCCTGAATGCAGAAAGACTGGAAAAACTGTGTGTCACATGTCTATCCTCATTCAGGAAATCCCTGCCCTTGCCTCCCACAGGTTGCCGAGGAAACCATGATAAAGCCAGGGAAGCTTAAACAATAATAGGAGGATGAATCAAAAAATGCTTATGAAATTTAATGAGTTTTTCAGAGGAGGGCGCAGGTCACGCCTAGCAACCTGGGCTGCATTGCTGACCCCATAGCACACATTTGTGCCTCTGATTAAGGTAAAGAGTCACATGGAATGAAGTCACAAATCAGAGGCCATTAACGCAGAGACTGTTCAGAAATAATATTCTCTAGGACATTCTGATACTAAACGTGACTACGTGGTCTTAAAACCTGATTCACTGACTGCAGGTGATCTTGCACAGCCGGACTCTGTGTGCTTTATTACTCTCACTTGTTGTGAATACTGTTTTAAAGGCAGAGCTAAAATTGGAATTCAAACACAATCATAGAAATGTTTGAAATTAAGCAACTATTGCTATACAACTCTCTTACGCTCCAAAAAGAGCAAATAAACACTATTATCAGCATCATAAACATAGTCCATACGACTTGTGAACTCTATTTTTATTTGTATGTTAGAAACAGACAGAAATGACTTAATTACTCGTAAGGCAGTCATGAACTATGAATTTAAACTTTGACAACTATGAGGTATATACCAAGAGGTAATATACTATAAAAACGTTTTAGACCTCAAAACTCACTAAATCCATAAACAGTTTTTTGTTGAAACAACGGTCAGAATATGACTCAGTTTAAAAAATGTGTGATGATGTCATAATAATGCGAAAGACCCCCTCTACAGAAGATGATCCACAACTTATTTTAAAGAGTTACCTCTTTGGTCCCACCCACTAAATTGCAAATGCCATGTAGTAGGTAAATATCAGAAAGATGCTAACGCTTGGTTACTAGAGCTAACACATGATAAAGATGGCAACATGTTGTGCAGTGCAAGTTGTGTAAAAACACAAGCATTGTGTGGTTGAAGTTTATTTTTGATCCAGATCGTGTTCTGAGTAAAACCCTGTACATTGGTTTGGTACATTTTACTCTGGATTCCTTTGTAAACAAAGCTCAGTTCAACAAAGGATTTGCTGACTGAAATTAAAAAACGAAGCTGTGCCTTTTGTACTGGAACTGACATATGCAACACTGTTACCCAATAATAGCAGTGGGTGGTTACTTCCAAGTCTTCCATTCAGCACGCCCATGAAAACTAAGTGTTTCAAGATAGAGGCTTAAAAACAGGGTAGAAAATAGCCTATTACTTACTAACTATGATGTTTTTATTTTAGGTAAAAACCTTTCTAACGCTATTAGTGGACCACAAAAAAACAGTACAAAAAAAGGCAGTTCATGAGCTCTTTAAAACTTCTCTGTTCATGTTCCAAATAAATAAATAGCATATGGAACACGAGGGTAAATAATGACAAAATTGTCATTTTGGGGTAGACTGTCCCTTTAATTCCACTGCAGAACATTTCTGGAACTGAGCAACGTGGATGTGATTTGTCACAGGACAGCAAAGACCAATCACACACAGATATCAAATAGCCTAAATGATATCAGCATCTACACTATACTCTGCTGTTTAAAGATCAACACAGTGGCAACTGCTGATCTCAATGCACTCCTGATCACTGCAGCGTGAGGACGCGCGTGACTGTTTATGTGCCAAAGCAAAGACCTGTTAACACATTGTGTCTTAAATATTGACCTTCAAGCATAGCAAATTTTAAAGAGGCAAGCCCATATTAATGTATACTATAACCTCATATGCATAGGGAAGCTCTTTTGACCAAACCTAATTACCTGCCGAATTTCAAATAGTCAGGACAAAGGTGTGTAAATAAGGTATTGTGCACAGCAAGGGCCACATCATCAAACCACATTAATCTGAAAAAAAAAAAGCCAGGATCATATGCTATACTCCACCTTTAATTATATGTGACATTAAACCAGAAGTGTATTACTTAGGGAGCTTGCTATAAAAATGTCAATAGTTTATCTAATGTCACCTAACTTGCTTCGCAAGATTCGCTTCAAACTGTTGCTTCACCATGACAGAAGTTAATCTTAAAGAAAATACTGACTGTAAAAAAGCCTGTTTACATTAACACCTGTTAATCGCACCCATGCACAATTGCTTTATGCAGCATTTGACAATGTTGCATTTCAAAAGGAGTGCAATGCAAGAAATCAAAGCATAAATAGCTGCAAACGTTCTGTACTTGCACAAAGTATGTTTCTGGTCTAAGAAAGCTAAATGTGACAGCAGACAGAGCACAAAAAAACAAACGAAAGAAAGATAAGAACAGAAGAAAAAAAAATACTGTAATAGGGGTATTTACTTGCTATTTTACTGGGCCTGCATGTTTACACCTGTCTCCACAAAAGATATAAATCAAAATCTACTGTTAATGTAAGGTCCAATTCACTTTCCAACCACCTCCTGAGAGTGACCAAGTGTAAATACCACCAGGAATAATACCTGCTACTCATTCTCTTAAGAAGCTAACCATACAGGAACAATTTCAAACAAACTATTTTGTATATAGGTGGCAGGCTTCCACCTGCTTCACGCATGAAGTTTGAAGGTGGTCTCTTGTGTGTTTAAAAGTCAGAGATTAATCGGCTATGGCACTAATAAAGTGTAAACATCATATCAGCAGCGTCTCAACAGGCCCAGATTCCGCTGTGAGTCTCTCTCCAGACACAATTCACACACAGACAAATTTATCTGACTTTAACTGAATATATCTTAGTTATACAGCCTTCTCACTCTGAGATATAAAGTTATGCCTCTGACCTTCAACCACAGTGGCAGGACAGTGGAAGAAAAAGAATCTACTGGCTAAGTCAAATGTTGCCAGCTTTTGAAACTAGCTCTCACTCCTCATTGTTTGAACAGAGAGGCTCAACGCAATGAAATTGGCACTAGCACATGAGACTGGAGAGAGGGAACAAAAGCCAAAGAGACGTACTGAAGAATGCCAACTCCAAGTGACATTTCTCCCAAAGTGATTGTGCTGGACGTTGCTGGTTGTTGATGAGCTAGTTAACTCTAGTCACAGACTGTGTGAGCTGATAACCAAATTCATCACCAAACCTGATAAATCCATAAACTAGCTAGAATAAATTAGCTAGGTAAAAGATAAACAGGTGTTTAACTATTGCAGAGGGCACACGACAGCAATGAAATCACATCATTCAATCAACATTCACAATAGGCTTGGGGTTAATGATGGGTCATTTGACTTGGCATGGTCAGATTAGCCCCTGCTGGTATTAACTATACTATCAGCCATTCAAAAGCAGATGTATTCTGATAAAATAACATTTTTCAAGCAACATTCCTTGGGAACAAGCCAGCAAACAACTCCCTTTCATTCACAGAACATCTTTTAGTGAGGAAGGCCTAATGGGAAGGGTCATTAAATGTTGATCTATAAAATCCAGTTTGTTGTTCTTTCTCCAAAGCAGTTATTGTGTTAGTATCTCCATGATTACAGCAGTAAGTTTTAATAAGCTAACATGTTATCAGAGCTAGAAAAACATAATCAGTCTCTAGCTACAGCTGAAACATAACTCCTGCTCAATCCATACAGACACACAATCCATAAAAAAAATCCATTTACAAACGGCAATTAATCTCCTGCATTTCAACGGTGATCAAGCAAAAAGACCGATGACTGCTAGGGCTTCTATGTGAGATTCAAGGTGTTGTTAGAAAAATAACATACAGTTTTAAATCTCTTAATATAGGATGGTCTGCTGGTTAATTATGTGTTAAAGTCATCAAGAGTTACACTATACTGAGACAAGTCATGTCAAGATGAAGTAACTGCACATTTAACCTAGTCATAATAGTCACACAAGTATATACTCCATTACTAATGGAGCTACATCTGCGAACCACTGCATAGTTCCAAAAACAAACATATACAAGAACAAAAGTACATTATGTGTCTGGCCATATATACATATACATGCTATATGTGTATGTATACGTATGTATATGTATATGCCGGGTTACTATCACTTTGCTCTTTTTTTTCTCCACTGCGACTACTAATGTTTCCTTTCATTGATCGGACTCTCACTAGCTCCTCCACCATTATCACGCACACCACTTCCTATGATATCAGACCAACATGAGAAACCCAAGCCCTTCAGACAGGACATTAGGCAGGAGGAGGACAGAGAACAAGGTTAGACTGAGGAGAACTTAGCAAGAAGCAGAACCATAAAAATAGGCTTTTAAACCAAGGGGGAATGTGAACACTGATTTAAACACACCTGGTAACATATCTGAAAGTGTGTTTGCTATCCCGTCCCAAGTTAAGAACCCTTTAGCTAAGCTTGTGGGTGTGTGTACAGGTCTCTCTGAAACTATAAGTGCTTCTCAATACTCAAAATTATGCACTCTCATTTTCTTGCTCCTCAAGCCCATGACCTGGAAACCGATGGAAGTCAGCCATCTTAAATGACATCTCAATTCTCTGATTGCACCTTGAGGAGGTGAGGAATGAGGAGTGAGGATACTTCCTGAGGAGGCATGAGTAAGAAAACATTAGTGTATCCTATGCAGAAGTGTTTTTGTCTCCACCTACCATCCTTGCATCTCCCCCTTGCGTCCTAACAGGGTGGAGCTAAGATGCAAGGAAAGATAACAAGGATGTACAAATAAGAATAGAGAAGCACCCCTTATGTGCATTTTGTGCTCTGCTCAGGCACCCCCTAATAGGGACAAACATGCTATACCTTATACACCATATTTACGTTTCATCTTCATAAAACATACAGTAACAGCAAGAGTTACTCACAGTTCCCGCTCCAGGACTTGAGCAGAGACTTGATGCTGATCTCAAAGAACATAGAATCCTGCAGACTCAGCATGACGCCAGCAGAGGACTGTGGGTAAAAACAAGGCACTGGTTTCTATGGCCAGTCCGGCTGGCTCCTTTACGGCAAACATCCACGGCGTTCACCCATGCATCCTGTCTCGCCTGCAGGAAGGCAAAGTTTTAGCCTCTGCCCAGGCTTGTGACTATGCGCATGCTGCAGAATGCACACCAAGGCACGTGTGCTGTCACACACCCTCGCGTTCTCTCAGATCAGCTGCAGGGCTCAGAGAGGCCCATGAGGACTCACGGAAGAAAAGACAAATTGTGACAAGAGAAGCAACAAAAACAAGACTATGTTGTGTCCTCAGACAGGAATTCCTATAACACACAGGAGTATTATCCAGTCCGTCCAGCCCGGAATGCTGCTCTCAAAGCATGCAGGGAAACTTTGTTCCGGGAATGTGTGAGCGTCTGAGTGAAAGAGGGAATGGTGAGGACGGACTCCCAGCTGAGAGCAGCAACGCTCTTGCTCGCGTAACTCCTCTCTGCGCTGGGTCCTAAAGCCCACCATGTGCCCACCCAAATCCCATTCACTTTCTCTCTCTCTAACCCACCCTCTTTCTTTCTCTAATTTTGTGAAGACAGTGTTTGTTTTAATGGCAAATAAGAGGAGGGGAGGGTGACGTCATCAACACATGCTAGCCTGCTCTGGCCTCTCTCCAGTACTTCATTACAGCTACTGCTTTGCTGTTTTTCACTATCTCCTCACTTTCGCCATGCTTTTTTCACTTCCTGTACCAATACTGATGCGTCACCAGCAACTGCAGTGACTGAGAGAAAGAGAATATCGATAGAAAGAAAGAAATCTAGAGGAATCTAGAAGGTGTATGAGACACATGGGATGTCAAAATGAAGTACATACGAAACCTTTCACACATACACCCACATCTTTTTGTGCTTCAGAAAAGAAAGTAATTTGGGTTTTAAATAACTGTTCTTTTATTTTTGCCTGAGCATTTGACTAAATACATAAACACACATTTAATTTAGCTCCACTGCAAAGAGGAAATGGTCTGTCTAAACGGTCTGTCTAAAAATAGAAAAATGGTCCCTAAGTTAGTAATGTATACATTGCACAGGTTACTGTTTGGAGCAGGCATCCCTTTGCAATATACATGATGCACAGACATCCACACACACAGCTGAAGTAATGCTTGACCTATGAGGTAACCAATGCCCTGCTCCCAGAAGAGGGTGCGGCAGTCTGGGTTTATTAATTGAGGAAAGAAAAGGCTGTGCTGTGAGATCAGACAAAATGACGCACACCCTGGTCATAAAAAAACAAAACAGCAAAAGCTAATTATACTTTTACTATGTTACTGCTTTTTAATAGAAAACATGAACAGTATATAGCTTGATCAATAATCAGACCCCTTTTATTTTATTATTGGTTCCCAACAGTGGCAGACAGTCTTGGCAAGAAGATATTCACATGGAACATTTTCGGAACATATGAAACCTCAGAAATAACTGGTGGGCTGATACAATAATGTATGGATACATTATAATTGTATTCATCACAATATTCCATCAGTATTTTCTAGGGGTATAACAGTATTCTGAACCAAACAAAAAACCATAACACACCACCCACAATACGTGCCTCGATACTCTCATGGCATACCGAATGCCGCCGCCCCCTGCTACCCTGACCCATTCTTTTTTAAGGTAAATTGCTATGTAAAGCTACTGATGGTACTAATAGTTTTAAAGTTTTCTGCACTTAAAGCAATTTATAAATAAAATGATCGGTCTTGTTTAAAATCAATGAAGCTGGAGCAATGACCGCTCGCTCCTAATACAGCAACACTTTCCAAAAGAAAGACTTAAATCAGTCTCTATGAATACAACCTTATAGCACAAATGTCACATGCATACGTTTATACTTTAAATATATGCATGTTTTTAGCATACTGTATATATAATGTACCTCAGAAGACAACTGTTTAAGAAATAAGGTCCTCTATTTCAGGACTTAAACTGTTGATATATTCAATGTATTTTTACTTAAGTACTTTACTTAAGTTTAAAACGCCCATATTTAACAACTATGGTGAGCACTGGCATGGCCACTGACAAATAAGTTTAACTAACTGCAAGGTAGTTATGAATGGCATATTTCTCCAAGTATCTTCCAACAATAACTCTAAATATAAATCAAGGCATGATTGCAGCACACTGTGCTGAGAAACAAGTGTGTATAGTATAACAACGTATAGTAAGACCAGGCCTATGGCTGGTTTACTAAAGGGTTTGTAATGCACTGTTCTTTGTCAAACTGCTTTAAAATAATACGTATTTCAAAAAACATACAAAAACACTGAATTGAGTGAAGTGGCTCCTCCTAAAAATGCAGGGATAGTTGACTCCTACAAGTCCACTCAACAATCAAACCCCCCCCATATGAGCTTCTGATGGGGGAATTCCACCGTATGCTAAAGTTACTGTCTTCAAGTATGATTATAAAGTTAAAAGTGAATCTAGTGTTCTTTAGCATTGTTGGTGCCATGCCATGAAAACTGCCCCCACAGCAAACAGAACCAACTCAAACTGTGGCTCCAAAACCGTGACATGAACTGAACCGTGCCATTGGTGTTTAGTTACTTTCCTAGTATTTTCAAATATCAGGTTTGTGTAAGAAGCTCCAACAGTGCATTTCTCAGCGCAATCACAGTCACTTCTATAAAGGTGCCAGACGGTACAACAGTGAAGCTTTGAAACTTTGTGAAGTGGAAACCAATCCTGAACACATGTCTATATCGCACATTTGGCTCTTTTCAATCGCAACACACTACAATGCACTGAACCATGATATGCGTGTGTTTGTCTGGTAATTGTTGATACCCGGCCCTACAAATAACCTTCAGCCATCTCCAAAGTCCTGCCACCTCCAATCACAAAAACATGAGTGTGTGACATCATCTGACCAGAAGCCTGAGAGCAGATAAAAGAATGAACACAAACAGATTCCACCAATACCACTCACAATCTCTCTTTCTTTCCCTCCCCCTGCCTCTCCTTCTCCCTCATTCCATCATTTGACTGTCCCTCCCTGCAGGAGTTATGCAAAGCAAGAAGGCAACATTGTAAACAAACACTGGGTACAAAAGCCTGTATTGTGAAGACTGCAGCTCAGGGCTTCCACTCACACACTCGCACATAAATATACGCACATGCACAAATAAACACATTTGCGAAATAACGCTTGTGGGTACAGTAATAAGAGCTTCTGTGAAAAGTTGGTTGACTAAAGCTTGACTATCGATAATCAAAAGACATTTATAAACTTTGCAAAGGTCTGTTTTTAACGTTTTTCATGTTTTCTTACTTGTGCTGTGGGTACTCCACCTCCACCAAAATACTGCCATGCTTAATAGTCAGCACTAATAGTCCGTTTTAACAGTCCAAACTGATTGTAATGTTAGTTTTAAACATTTCCTTTGAAAGTGACATCAATATATTTGTCATGCAGTAAACTGATTTAAGGGCTAAACTAAGATCAAGTTCTTTTTTATAGCGCTTTGACAATTTTGCAAAGCAGCTTTACAGACACAAGTTTTAGAAAAACTAGTGAGTACAGAGTACAAAACAAGAACAGAAATAAGGAAAAAGAAGAAAAAAAACAGGAAAAATATAACATTGTGTTATAGAGTACACAGTATTACTGTGATGAAACTATGAAAGGCCAGGAAATAAAATAAAACTGAATAGATCAGGTGAACAACAGCAGAACACAGTGATGATGGGATACGAGTGCTGCTTTGGAGTTTTACTGATTCTTCAAATCAGTAATCATCAAAAAAATTGTTTCCAATTAATGATATTCTGCTTGCTTACCATGACCTCAAATTGAGACCAGCTTTGGTCTCTCTGCACTAAGAAGCTAAAAACAAAGCTAGGGCTGAGAACTGGCTGTTCCTGCATGTACCACACCCATTAAAAAAAAGTCAGTCCACAATCACATGATGGTCCACAGACTGCCATCTCTCTATCACTCACGCACTTTCTCTCACACACAAAGTTTTGGATAAACAGTAGGATCCTGTTTATTACAGCAATAATGTTGCTCTATTGTCAACAAGGTGCGACAGTCACAATATACAAATCCATTCAAACTCAATCCCAGCCTCACTGTAACTAAAACCAGATTCTGATCAAGATCAAGAACACCTTTAAATCTAAAACAAATATCTGCTGGAAAAAGAAAACGAGCACTCTGCTTATGTCGCAGGAGAAGACAGACCATAAGTGCTTTTGGACAGTGTGCAGGGAATAGACACTGATAGACAGTCTGTTGAAGGGCCTGCAATCCCATGAGGCCATGGTGAGAGTGCATTTCCTGTACTGTGCATTACAGCACCCAGCATAAGGAAAAGGAGAGCCAAAAAAGGAACAAGGCAGAGAGGGGGGAGTGATGGAGAGAGAAAGAGGGGAAGAAGGTAAAGAGAAAGAGACTGATCGATATGGACAGTAATTCTATCAGAGGTTGTACAATTTGCAAAAGGTTTTAGCAAAGCAGGTTTGCTTGTGTAAAAGCAACGTTTGAACTGCCACTCCCATAATTCAAAGCTGCAAAAGTGCAGACAACGATGCAAAGAGAGAGCTGTGGTAGAAAGCTATAACAAAAATTTTGAACTACTATGAAGTGTGCGGCATGCACGTTTTAACCGAGATTCATCTTAAAGAAATATTTCACCTTAAATATTTGAATTTGATTTGGTCTTTACTTGCCCCTATGTCTTTCCAAACCAGTTTCCAGTTTGAATCACATGAAGTTGAGCAAATTATGACAGTTTTCATTTTCTTTTTCAGATCGTTTTGTTTCTGGTGATGTTGGAGACCATCTGTGTTTGAACTGGCAGTAAACTACTGAACTGATAAGTGTCCAGGAGTTAGCCGAAACATTTCAGCTGAATCACAACACACTATCATCTACAGTGCAAGCTGGGTCACCGCACACCTTGGTGGGAATAAACGTACCTGTCAGCACCAATGCAACAAAATACAGATGCTGCAAGAAGAGGGACGCTATTGCAAAGTGTTGAAAGCCAGTGTGATAAAGAGAGAGGGACAGTAGACATGCTAGCCAAACATTTTCCCTGATCGCACCTCTGATCAGCATTGCCCGAGTCAGCACAGATGCTCATACAGTGCACATCAGCATCCAGAACACCCTGTACAACACTCTCCAGCCCAAAAACTGACAGAACACTCTGAAATACAGTCAGCTCAGTCAAGGGAGAGAGAGAGAGGCAACTTAAAGACAAGGCTGACAAAAAAAGGAATAACAAGAAAGACTATTGCTAAGCACAGAAGTAACAATGCATCACTGATGTTCTGTTGTATGTTATTTTGACAGTTTTGAGAGTGAGAGGGTGTGGTTGGAGTGTTACTGTGTCTTGTTTGAGTGTATGATCACTGATTCCAGATCAGCAGTCCTGGAAACCCCTTAAGGGACCAATATTATGAGACACTATAACACGCTGCAGAGTGGTCATATCCTTCCTCTCCTTGCCTATGACTCATTCTGTGCCCAGTGACATCCAGGACAGAAACACAAACATAACAGTCATCAAAACACCAATAATATCAACGGCAAAACAGCAACCACAGTGACTAAGTGAACTGATAGAGCAGCAGCCCATCAGAACATCAGTTATGTAACATGCCGAAGAGGGCAGGTCTCTGTGATTGTCTGTAAATTTGCCTTCCAGCTGAAAAAAAACTGGTTGAGCTGGGGATGGGCACTACCCAACAAAACATAAAAATGTTCTTGCCAAACTATTAAAAACAAAAGTCAACACTGACCCAGTCAATATCCATTCAAATCAATTCATGAAAATATGACTTGAGCTTCATGGATTCAAGTCAAATAGTCATATAAAATAATCAAAGAGCCATTTGCTTATTTCAAAATCTTACTACATTACTGCAAGGAAAAGTCTTCTTCCAATAATTACAATAATACAATAACATCCCAACCAAAATAAATTTAAAATGGGGACAATGCAGTGTTGGTCAGTAGTGACACTTCTAAGCAAAGTTTAACTACATTTGCAACCTCAACAACAACAATTTGCAGTGTATCTAGCCACCGAGTATCTAGCTAAGGGTAACTTCCATCTTAGTTTAGCTAATTGTTCTGTAGAGTGGTTGGTAGTGTTCTTAACACTGGCAGAACAGAGGTTTGCATACACACACATGAACACCAGCATGTCCTGGCAGGTGCGTGTAAAACCCGAATCACTCACACACTCAATTTGGCTTTGAGCGAGGTGTGGTCTGGGTGTAGTGTAAACAGTTGCAATCATATTTTTGCTTATTAAAACACTGAGAGAATGTCAGAGTTTAAGCCTCGAAGGAAAGCACAACTCAGCTAATAAAATACTCTTGGTCCAGTTGTGCTGGCGTTTTCCATCATATTTGAATGTGCAGTGGTCAATTTGCATTTTAAACAGAGTCATATGCAGTAATGAGATCACGCAACTTAAAATTGACAAGAAAGAAGAGTGGTTGTAGATAGATTACTAACCCTAACCCTAATTTATCCCTGTGTGCCCCTGCATTGTTATCCCTGTATGACTCATGAGCATACTGTACATAATTCCTGGTCAAATGCAGAGCCCCGCTTTCTTTACTTCACAGCAAACGGTCCTTTACTGTCCCACACACATACACACACATATATGTATATACACACAGTGCCCTCCATAATTATTGGGACAGTAAACAATGAATATAAGACAAATGTACAGAACTTTACATATGTTGGCCCCACAGCAGTAATTTTTTTTTCTGTCCCAATACTTGGGAACTGTATGTATTTTTTGTAGCATCTCAGCCTAAGTAGCACTTACACCAAAGCACTGGTATTCCATTTAATTCTGTAATCTGACATTTCCAAGCAAAACAGGATGTTCCAAAAAAAAGTCAATTGTATCCATCAGGAAATGATTGGATGGTGACAGGTGGCTGGAGAGGAGGGACAATAAGATCACAATAACAAATTGGTGACATCAGCCAACATGTTGTTTAAGAGGCAGAGCAGGATCTAATGGCTTGAAGACTTTTTTGGAATTAGTTTTGTGAAGTTAATATGATACTTTACTGTAAAGCTGCAACAATGCACAATTGTAAAAAGTGTTACAAAAATAAAGTTGAAACAAACAATTTGAATTGAACTGATATCTTCACAACAAGATCAGGACCTTTAAAGGGTGAATTCTGATATGTTGACAATAAAGATATCATCTGTTCTAATACTGGCATCTATCTTGCATAGATGTTTATATCTTACTTTGTCCTCATGCACAACACATTGTTTTAAACCTTGCTGTCAAAGTTCGGGACTGGAAATACTGATGCTAATTAAGACACATAAATCAAACACATGAACACATAAACCGTTGCATTATCAGTCATGTTACAAAACAATATCTTTGTTAAATGGCAATGAAGTGCGAGAATTATGAAATTATTGAACATTTTTTCAAATAAACATCAACACCAACAAGTTGATAAAATACAGTTTTAGCTTTCTCGTATTTCAATGACTCTAAATGTGATTTGTCTGCTGACTGATTTTAGGTTACCACGTCACATTACCACGTGCTTGTTAACTCTTGTCTTGTCTGTAATCTTACATCAGAGCCCAAGTATCATCAAATATAAAGTGCAAACACACACCTTAACACACACACACCTCCTAAACAAATAGCCCTGTCTGCACTATTGTTCGAATCATGTTTGAATTCCCATCTGTTTTCTACATTCTATTTATTTTACCTTTGACACGATAACGTTGAAGCCGGACGACTGGACGGCCGGTTGGACTGGATCCATCTTGCTCTTCTTCATTGGCCTGTGCAATAGGCTGCAGCCCCAGACGTTTCATCCTCAGCAAGCGAGGGCCAGTGTCCCGCAACCACACTCCCCCAGCGTCAGTTGCCAGCAGCCCGCCATCCCCAGAGATGACTGTGGGAACGAGGCTCTTAAGGAATTCCATGTTTGCACTGACACTTTCACTCCAGGTGCCTGTGCGGGTGCACAGTGACCACTCCGCCACCCACCATCACCTTTCAAGAATCAGGCCCGTCTGTAACCAAACAGACGACCGCAGAAAGGCTCTTCCACCCAGGCAAAACCACGGTCAAACACCGACTTCACCGCAAGTTCCTTTTTGTTGTATCAGAGTTATTAGTAGAACAGAACCAAAAATAGAAAGGTGAAGTGTATATGTTCCAAAGTTCTTCAGTCGTAGTGCAGAAACGGTTGGCAGAAGGGTCCGAAAGGACAAATGCTACCGACTTTAATGGAATGAAGTGCAAGCATGCACCTGTAGATCCAGCCGCTGGAGTTCTCTGAAAGCAATTCCACTTGCTTGTTTTCCACATGCCACAAGTCAGCCATAAGCTCCTCAGAAATGTATCTAAATGTTACATTTGCTTGAACTGTTAAGTTTTAATCACAGTCAGAGACCAACCTGACTACCTGTCTGTTCATGCAAGATCACTTTGATGTGATGATCTGATGACAGTGGGCGGTGCTTTTCAGGTTGAGTGCCAAGTGTTATCTGGGCGGTGCCAGGACATGTCCAACGGGAGATAATATATGCCTGGGAGAGCGGCCAATCAAAACACAGCTGCTAGCAACCACGCCTAGACTTTACTTCTCTTAAACCAGAGGGAGGGAGAAAAACTCACCCGTCAATGATGGTGAGGGAGTGAGTGTATAACAAAAAGTAAGAGGGCGTGGCATCTTTAGCATGCTGCCATGCTCTGATAAGTTTTATCAGGCAATAAACTACAGCTACCGCTCACATCCTGCCACACACACACACACAAAACATTGCAAGCAATGACACACATCTATAACTTTCTTTCCACATTTCCCTTCTATTGGTGAAAAAAACTAAAGTGCAAAAATAACTCAGAAAATGTCAAACAGACTATCAAAAGAAAAGCAAGTTGTCTCACACCTACACATTAAAAAACGATGGTTCCCCTTTCACTTTGCAGTAAAACAGTGGGCGGATTAGCTTGTGGCATGTTTGTCCTGCTTGACTGCTTATTGATGCAAACTTACAATATTAAACTTTACAGTGAGGCACTGATGCATATAAAAACACACACGTTATAACTATTTGGACAGAAGTGGTAAACACTGGGACATGGGAGTGTTACAGCAATTTCATACATTTTAATATAGATAAAATATTTTCCAGTGATCTGAAAATCAAAGGTGTCCTGAGGTAAATTGATGGAAATGTTTGGTGTTTTGCATAAAGCAGGTCTTTCTGCTGACTCACTGAAACATATTCAAATGAAGCGGCTGCTTTCGCTGACAGTGAACATCATCATAATGGCACAAAACTCTTACTGTCTGAACCTTCCATTCAACATACCGCATCCCTATTGACAGAACTGACCAGCTGACTTTTTTGTGGAACACTGGAGTTGGGGATCTTCCTGACATGCACAAGAAAAACTGCCTATTCAAAAGAAGAACAGCTTTTACAAATATACGCCTTATAACACAGTTGTACCAAGGTAATGCCCATCAGATGGTAACACATTAATGGTAAGACAGTTATACACATTGGGTTACTTCAAAGGACAAGGTACTTAACTATCATTGTACATGTTACTATGGTACCACATCCCAAAAACTGTGTTTTGTGTTAAATATCTATAACAATAAATTTCATATTTTATTAATAACTAGCAATCAAACTATAAATTTGTTCGATTCAGGAAACTGTAAATACAAAAGAATTTCCACAGCGCCACCTAGAGGATGATGAGGAGATCCAGGAAGAGGTAATTACCTCAGAAACATACAGAAAGAACTATGTTGCTACTGTGGCCCAATATAACCTCATTCAAAACCCAGAAGCACATACCATACATTGTGCAAAAGAGAAGAAAAGCTAGCAAGTGATTCACAGGAAATGCTCACACCCTTTAGCTCCGTGTGAACATGTCAGGCCAACCAGTTTCAGTTCCTCAGTATGTGAAGAGACAAAACATGTGCATGGCTTGTTATTAGTGCCCCAAAATAATCTTCATACATTGTTACCGATGTGTTACTCCTTTCTGGCAACCAATGTGTTTATTATTTCTGGCCAAAAGACAATTTTTAGTATCCAGCAAGTACTAATGTTACATAACTTTAAGTAACAAGCAAATGAGTTCAGCCAGAGCAAGCTGTGTGTGTGCATGTGTGTAGGAGAGAGAGTGGTCACAGTAATCACTACATTATGGGGACCAAATGTATACAGAGTAAAGTAATATTTTTAGGACCCCTCTTTTTTAACCCCTTGAGGAAACACGCCTATATATAATAAATCAGAATGATCTTTCTTTGAAAATCTAAAATAGCAGAAAGTTTAGGTTTAGGGGTAGGGGGACAGAATACACAGTTTGTACAGTATAAAAAAAAAGTATATTGAATGTTCCCATAAAACATGAAAACCCAACGGGTGTGTGTGTGTGTGTGTGTGTGCGTGTGTGTGTGTGTGTGTGTGTGTGTCCTTCACATAAATCTTTTCCAAGCCTGCCCTCTAGGGGTGCCCAAAAGCAATGCCAACCAACCAAAGAGCAGGGTATCACACACAAGGCAGAAGGTGCATGATTGACTCGAGTAGAAAAATGATCCCATCTACCCAAACAAATGCTGTCTAGAACGAAGCACTTACTGTATTACTTCATACTTTAGTCCAAGTTTAAAATAAAACTATGAACTGCCTGCCAGGGGGAAAGCAAACAGGAAGTGTTTGTCCGAAGTTCCGAAATCACAACAGGTTTTGTAAGAGAAAAAATATCTTTGCCAAAATATGCAAAAAGTTTTGCGAGAGAATGCAAATATCTTTGCGAGAGAGACAGACTTCCCTGTCACAAACACACACAACCGACTTTTCTATATCTGATGGCACTAAACCTCTTGACGATGAAACAGCAAATACCATACCTTTGACCTCAACCCTGAACTACATATAAGCTCCTTTTTCTAATACAAACCATGTCAAAGGTGTATGGTATCAAAGTATAACAAAAAAGTTTGCATGTTTGTTTTACATGTCTGGATTGTGTTGTGAAAGAAAGGAAATTGTGAGATAAAGCCTCTGAACATATCATTCTAAAGACAAGATATTATTTCATCAGTGGAATAAAGTTCTCTACCTATGAAATAACTTTCCTTTTCGCTGATGTAACCAAGATTGCACTGGCAGGAAAAGGTAATATTATTCTACAAATCCATCAAATTGATACAGCTTATCTAGATCCAATAAAATCTATACAAATATAATCAAGACTACTGATATACACCTGAAATGTGTCAAACTTAAAAGTTGCAGTTCTTGCAAATGCAACATGTGAAGTAAATCCAGGGGTGGATCGGGTCAACACCATCGGCTGCTTTAATGCACGTGTGTACCCACTGGGCACACTGCAGAGAGAAAGCAAGAAAGAGAGACAGAATACAAGAGAAAGACAGAATAGACGATGTTAATGCCCCCGATTGAAATCAACACAAGAATGTCAGAATGGAAGCAGTCTGAACAATGTGTAACACAGCTCTCGTACAGCAACACAAAGACCTGCATGGGCAAAACAGGAAAAACAGCTCATGCAGTAAACGCAGAATGAAACTGGTCCTAAATCAGCTCTTTACTGTCACAGAGGACAAACACTTCTAGGATCTCTAGAAACAGAATGATTCAGGATCATTTTTTAAATAGCACACCAATGTCTTTCAGTGATCTTAACCACTGAGGCACCATATTAAGTCCTACTATTGTATTGGCACACATCTCTGCTCACCATCAGAAATGAACAAAACATCATCTTACTATGCTTTCGTTCTGCTTTACTTACACATTACAGGAATGTTGCTGTTCACTGTATTAATGGTTTTAGGTTTGTAGCTTTTTAAAGGGGACAGAGCAGTTATCGGTCAAGAATGTGAGAAACATGCACACATATACAGTATATATGTATATATTCCATGCACATACCTCGAGTGTTTAAATCTACATTTACAAAAAATGTTTTTTATCCAGGTTTAAATTACATTTTAAATTTTAAATACAGTAAAATAAAACAATATTACGAAATTTAACTGATGACTGGTGGAAAGCTGAAAACTGCACTGTTCTCACACACAATGTGTTCCTTCGCACAGGGTCTTCATTCCACTCTAAACAAACTCAACTCGTTCACCTCACTGGCTGACTCAGTGCTAATGTGTTGGTGTAACATCCCACACATTTTTGAAACTGCTGAAATCTCTTACTACAGTTTCTGTGTAGATAATCACACAGGAATGTCCAGCTACATTAAAATGTACCAAACCGCCAATCTGAATGGAACTGATGTAATATTACAGGTTCAATTGTTTTAGCATGTATTTAATTATTTTACCCATATAAAACCGAGAAACTTGCGACTACAGGCTGTCATGCATGTCATTAATGATCTCATTAACTCTTCAGTTCATGGGTCACCACCTGCAGTTGTTAATGGTAGCAACCTGACCCTCAACCTTCAGGCTACGACCACCAATATTTGACTTGCACTGATCTAACCACTGTCTACAAAACCACTGCACTGTGGCTACTGTTCTTTTTTGATCATTCACAGGTGCTGACTGCCCATAAAGGTTCCTGCACTTTTAAAGAAACACTAGAACCATGTGCATTAAGTCAGACGATTGTGTCTTTAGATGATGAAATCAATACAGGACTATGATGTAACATTTATTCCGCAGTTCTGACTTCACTCAACAATTCTGGTTGACTCAAGCCTGCATTCGCAAAACTTCCCAGCATGCAATGCCCTGCATATGAGTATCAAGCTCTGTTGTTAGATATTACTTCAAAACAACAATAATCAAAAATCTGTAGACATAAAACTAGCCAGAGGCAGAACAAGAAGAGTGGCAGACATACCCGAGGGCCATAGGGCTTAGGGAGGTGGGGTTGTGGCAAACTTAGCTGCAGGCCAACAAGGTCGGGTCACATCGATCTGTTGGAGAAAAAGAACAAAGCAGCAGGGGTTCATTAGGCAGCAAATCAGTCAAATCCAGTTTATTCTGAACAAGCCCAACCCACCAAGACAGGAAGAGACCCTCTAACCAACATGTAAACCAACAACCTACCTAATTAGACGTGTTCTTATCTAAAATGAATTGCATTGCAAAAAAATTGCATTCTGCAATTTACATCTGTCCACCTGTGCTAAGTTTCTGTGTGTTTCAGCAGATGTTACACATTGATCACAATGGCGATTAGTGGTCCTAAAATATACATTTTAGCATGTCTTTAGCAATGCATTTAGCAATGCTTGTTTTACACCAGATGTGTACACAGAGGACAAGCACAATGTGCTCATTGTGCTTTCACAGTGAATGTTCTTTTAGTGTGCAACTGAATTGCTGATGCCTGTGTACCGCAAATACAAGTAGTTCACTTTATTATAAGAAATGTAATGCAACTGATCCACATTCTTTAACAACCACCCTCAGCCTGTTATAAGCTTTTGGTCATCATTCTCTGCCGTGATTTGATAGCGTCCCACTCTCACACATACCATACCATTATAACATATTAAAACCTATTAGATGCTGTGAGTTTATATAATAAAACCATTTGAGACTTATTGCTATGCAAAAGTAAAGTATTTCAGAAACAATTTCTGTTGTTTTGCTCAACAGAAAATTATAACAATTAAAACGTAAAAATCTAATAATTGCAATTAGTAATTACAAGCAGAATCAAGTAGTTATCATGCAGAATAATCAGCAATTTTTTTTGTCATAATCGTGCAGCCCAACTTCAAACTTTATTCTTTTCTTTACATAAACATTTGATGTCACTAACCTGTTAAATGTTTGGCAATTCCATCTAGCTTTCCAAATTGTGGAAGTGCTTTCTAGTTTTTATTGTACAATATACATCAGGCGGTCTATGAAGGGACTGTGAGCATGCCACCCATTCTCGGCTGCCTCTGACTGAAGCTGAGCCAGTATTACAGTACTCTCTATAGGCAGTAAGCTACAGATTATCGCCTCCCTCCCTTCACCAGTCATTCATCCATTTGTCCGAGAGGAGGTTACGTAAACTCAGTAGCATGCTGTACCTCACACACAGGCACAGAAAGAACAGCTAAAACAAAAAGGCCACATGTTGCCAAAGACTTATTTATAGCAGTGTTAGGCAGACTACCTGTGTCTCATTGGCTATAATTACTACTCAGGGCTCCTGCAGTGCTCAATGACACTGTGGTTCAATCACAGGGAAGATAAACAAGCATACTTACACTGCACATCAAAAGAGCCAAACCAAAACTATACAGTAAGGCCAAAAAATGAGGAAAATGGATAGAAATATGCACATTATGTACTACTGAGAATTCTATTTCACCAGATCATAGAAAATCCCCACAATTAAACACACATGCATAGAATAGGATAGTGCATAACCTACTAGTCAACTCAAAAGGCAAAAGTTAGCTTATTGTGAAACATTACTGGTAATTTAATGCTTATGAATAGAAACTTAATTTCATACAAATGTCATATGTTATTTTTAACTAGTACTTTTTTAGTCACAGTCAGTCAGATCCTGCCCCCTACTGCCACCACCCCCGATTCATGTGATTTTTCTCTCCTAGTGCAGGATCACCTCTCTAAGTGTGGACTGAGTGGCAGTGAGTGGCAGGGAAAAGCAGCACTGTCAATTGACAATACAGCAGATGACTCATGAATGAATGAGTACAAAACAGCATTTCCAAGCACTTGTTACTGACTGTTTGGACATACGAACATGAACATATACAGCCCCATACAGCCACTCTTTAAATGTTTGTTTTGGTGATTTTCTTATACAATGTCCAAGTTATAAATCCTTTCGACATTTTATTGAAAAAGCTTGCTGGTCAACATGTAATGTTAATGGGTTGCGTTTTGTTACTAAAATAAAATTAGCATGTGACATCACCTAGCATCAGTCTTACAAAACCCTTTGGGAATCACTGTTGTGTGTGTTTGTCTCTGTGTGTGTGCGTGGTTGTGTGTCCACATCTACAAAATCTATAATGTAGCCAATACAGAAAATTCAGAGACGTTAGCTTCCAGCTGCTACGTTCACCACATACAATCACACACATTCATAACCAGCCCCACACAGAAGATGCAAATAGTTGTGTCTAACTTCCTGTTACACTAAATAAGCCACAAAAAAGAACTAGATGGTGTATCAGTCTCTCATACACAGTCATATTTACAAAGCGCTTCACACCTGAGACCCCTGAACACAACTAACAAGTGAACTTTCACAGTCTATCACTTACAGTCTTTATGAGTGATAACAAAACCCATGGAATACACACACAGCGCTACTTTCCCAGGACAAGGAGGGGCTTGTTTTCTTTGGCAAGGCCAAAGGCCAGAGGCTGAAGCCAAGCAGTAACAAAAAGAAAAAGGGTCTGTCCAGAGTTGAGTTAAATTAAAGAACAGAACACACACAAACAGTTCACAGCCACAAAGCAACAGCTTGAAGAAACAGCTAAAATGTACAAAAACATCTACATATTTGAATTTTGAACACCTAATAAAAATTGAGCACTAGACAAACACCCACACACAACATAGAATTCTGGAACACTATTCTTGTAATATGTAATGCAAAGGTAAAATTAAATTATGACTGTTTTGATGCAAAAACAAAGGAAGTTGGAGCTGTGTTTACAAGTGAGTGTGTGAAATGCCAGGAGTCCCACTGACCGATCTGGACAGCAGATCACTGCCTAGAAGGGAATTCTCTCTGCTCAACTCCCATCTACACAAGTAAAAGAATGGGAAAGAACAAGGTTTGACAAGCTATTTAAAAGTGCTCCGTTTCCCAAGAGATGACAGACCAGGAAGTGTTGATTGAGACACAAACTGACATCAGACAGGTAAATAGTCATTTCCTATATTTTCACTAATAACACTGTTTAATTTTTGGCCTTTCTGATTGGACAAACACTTTCTGATTGGACAAACATAGGAATTGACACAGTTATTGCGCAAAGAAGACTCAGAACAGGTTCTGGGCATGTTACAGGCCAGACTCAAACCTGCATCACTTATTAGGCACCACAACATTATGTCAGGAAATGAAATGTGCCCACCACATCTGTCAAGATGGGCACATTTAATTCAGCCTAGCCCACCATCAAGTGGTTGGCACAGCAATCTGGGGAAAACCTGTATTATATAATACATCTATAAGAACTGCTTTCTTAAATTACAGTTTATCCGTTGATGTCTGAAGATCATAAAAATGAGCTCATACATCATAATTTGTTCACATATCACCTTTAACAATTATGCAAAAGAGTTCCAGAGCACATAAAACACTAAACTCATGCTTCCCGTAAGAGCCGAGATAAGAAAATGGGTTAAATTTTATAGACCAACACATATGCAAACACAACACTATGTTCGCAAACTGATAGAAGATGTTACCTGGCCAAGTGGGTCATCGCTCTGACCTTTGACCCCAAATCTATTTCTATGCTAAGAGTAAACTTTTCGTTTCACTTAACTACCCAGGTAGTTTACTTTGTTTTTACAAAACAGTTACAAAAACTCAAGGAACTCCTATTAATTGTAGTGGAAAACAAACACATAGGAACAGTTACATATTCGGCTCATTTTGAGTCACACATAATAAGATGTGGTTCAGTGAGGAAATGAGCCATGCGAGTTAATTCTGTGAGGAAGTGAGTTTTCAGACTAATTCAATTCATGATTCAGACCAAGCAACTCCTGTGTTTTTATATTGTATTTTGGGCTGCTCAGTCTTTCACTTATGCCACTTACAAAACTTTTACACACAAACATTAAACCTTAATTTGTGTACATCTCCTTAGTTCTCAAGAATTTAGATTAACATACATTACACACACATGCATGAAAAGTATATTCAGATAATCAGAGATGCACAAAAATTTATCAAATTGATCATAACATGGCAAAGGGCATATACGTAACACATATCAAACTTTCTGTCTTTCTTTCTGTCATTCCTTCTTATTCCTGCATGACTCTGTATAGAATTCATGAGAATTGTTTCTTTTTTACCAGCCAACAGATTAAACATTTTAGAATAACTATCGTCTCATTTGTCCAAGCTATAACAGTGTTCTGTATCAGTATTAGAAGAACGCTGGGTAAAGTTTCTTAGCAGCCTCAGAGAACCAGCTGACAGCAGACCTGCAAGGTCACAGCGACAAACCACAGCGACAAACAAAGTAGACATATGGTCTACGACCAGAATTGTCATCCACAACACTTACAGGCCACTGCATCAGTTCACTTAACAAATGTGCAATTTCACACTATCCTTGAAGGACACAAGAAGCCAATTGGAACACAATGTCAGATTAATGAACCTTTTCTAGCAAAATGTCCTCTTTATTTCTAGTGAAATCCAGCTCTGTGTGGCCCGAGTTCCAAAATGCCCACATCAGCATTAACATGCCCCCTACACCAGACTGTCTGGCCCCACTCATACAAGAAGCTTCATCCAGCTCCAGACAACAGAGAAGTCAAAAACAAATTCAAAAGCCGTCACTGTTTGGGTTTCTGCTTTACAATCTTTTATGACAGAGTAAAAAGATAAGGTTCTCAGGGAAAAAGCAGGAAATGAGAGAGAAATGTAAACTATTGTTACTGTAAACTACACTAGTACACTCTTACTGTTTGCAATTGCAGTGCTGCAACAGCCTCTGTTGTGACTACAACTTTAATAATGTATTAAATGAGAAGAGTGTATAAAACACTGGAACCTCTGACAAATTTAGATTAAAATTGTAATGCATGATTAGACACAAATTTGCAAAACAGTTCAACCCTTTACCCTCCCCTATAAATGACAAAACAATCCCACTGGATTACAACCACATTACACTGTTTATCTCTTCATTTATGTGCGACTAATTACCAAGAGAGATTAGTTCCAGTGAGGAGGCAATTACTGACAACCAATCTTAACTGGGACGATTTACTAGGCTATCAATCCGAAAAGCACAGTCTACTGTTACCAAGATGCTTTTAAAATTTTTAGTAGGAAGAAGTTATTAAATATTAAACCAGATCCCTGCAACTGTAAGTTGTGGAAAAGGGAACAATCATACAATAAAATGAAAGTTTTACCATATAAAGTGACTATATTGATAAAGCTTTTGTTTAAATTATTAACCAGTTACACCTGATGCTAATATCGGAAGCAGATCATATCAGCGCTTATTATTAAACAATTTTCTGTGCTGAATTATTTTCTAATACAAAATATACTAGTACAAAATTATTAAAACAGTTATTGTTTTGAATTAATTCACAATTTTATTGAAATTGCAATTTAATTGATGTAATAATCTATGATGGAGCTTTTTAACAAGTCAAAACAGTATAAAGTTACAATATTTTTCTCAAATGTTGAGTAGGGCTTTCCCATGGGTGGTTGCTACAGTTGTTGTTACGGTATTCTGAGCATTTTTAGCACATTGCTATGTGGTTGCCAGGGTGTTCTGGGTGGTAACCTATTGGCCAAAGTCAACACAGCCCAAATCACAGGTCTGACTGCTTTAAAGTGTCTGTGCAGAACCAAACACACCAAGGTTTAAACTTGGTTTAAAAGTACTTTGTATAAAATCACTCCAGAAATTGTTAAATTCCCCGCCCAGAGAATAAGGTTTAATAATAGTTTAGCATCAATGCAATTACTGCATCAAATGCACTGCAGTTAACATGAAACACACTACGATCACTACACTCAGTAAGTAGAATGTACACTTTCCTTTCTAAACCCACAGATACAAAGTTTACATCAGGAGTGTGAACTCTTCTCTGCACACTTCTGAACATACTGCTCACACCAAGTGCTGAGAAGCTGGGGCACAACTAGAGCCGTCAGCATCATTTATGACTCATGCGCATGTCTGCAAAAGTAACAAACAATAGTGAACCTTTCAAAGCAAATTTTATTACATCGGTATGAAAGAGAATTAAAAGAGGTGGAAATATGTCTACAGATTAATAACTCATTTGATAACAGTTGATAACAGTTACAGTATTATCATGCCATTCCACCAAATCAGTAACATTTGCTTGTTCAAACTCTTCAAAATTAAACCTTATTTTATAGCTTTTTTTCCAACATTGAATGTAATAACACACTTATTTTACTATTTAAATTGTGTATTGGTCAATCTCAGGTAAGTATTGTACATGGTTATAGTATGATGAAACTGGGCTTGATGAAATTCTAGTGGCTTACCAAAAAAAAGGTTTTAATAAACAAATAATTTTCAAGAAATAATATGGGTAACATGACAGTAGGTTAAGATTTAACCCTGTTAATCAAAGCTATAAACATCATAAAGAAATACAAAAATGAAAATGATCAAATTAAATTTTGGTTAATAAACCTTTGGATAATTTCCTGTTGAAAATGTGTCTTGTCGAATGTGCCATGTTTATTTGAGGGGTAAATGTGTTAGGGCCAAAGGCCTGAATAAAAACCTGGGACACAACTACAAATTCTTATGGATTTCACATGAAAAAATATTTTAAAGCATAGGTTGGATTTAAAATCACACAACGTTTTAAAGATTTCTGATGGATTTAATTATTATATTTTATGGTAAAGTAAAGAGATTAGAGTGAGTGTGAGGACATGCAACAAATTCTAATTGGGTTCTGTGTCGTTTTAAATAACGCTTTTTTAAAGCCTGCGGTTAGTATAATGTGCAGAACACTAATAAAATGCATTTTAGAGTTAATATTCATGCATTTTATATATATAATGTCCTGGGAACACAAATGTTACTGATTCGGTGGAATGGCTCTCTCAGTTTCATACTTTTCCACTGAAGGAAATAAAGGCATATCTTGAAATTTATTCAAGTTTCAGTAAAGAGGACAGCTATCAGATCATCCTAATGAACACGACCGGGTAAATTTTAAACTCATTTTGCAACATTGTCATGAATATCGGAGGTCTTTATAGCTAATATTTCTAACCACCCTCAAATTTTCATGTTGTCCAAAACATGCAGGTCTGCTATATGTTAGCTCCAAAAACTCGAAAGGCTCCATAAAGTCACACAACGGACTGTGCTTGAACACTTAAGCTTTGTCAGTTCTGGTTAACTCGTTTACGTTTGTAAGATCACCTATTACATATGCGTTTAACGCCAAAAACGTCCTAACTGCACTTATCTTTGCTTCAAATGCAGGTCAACATAACTGCCTATCAATAACCTAAAATGAAAAGTACTTCCGATAAGACAGCCGATACGCTTTAAAAGTGAAAGCTTGTTCTCTCAGACGTTGGTGATTTTATGTTAATCAAACAGAAATCGGCCTTTCTTACCTTTTATAGAGCAGCTGCGCTTTTCCTCGTCAGTTAGCCTACTCGCGCTAATGCTGAAAACTCGTTGATTATCCTCTCCAAAATGTGAGACTGACGCAAGATTTACGAAAACAAAATCTTAAATCCGTTGATCTGTAATGTTCATCCCACTGGTCATACATTCACAATCTTATATATGCTCTTCTCTGTATTTTTTCCTAAGCCACCTAAAACTCGACGAATGACAACGTGCCCACCTCCCTGTCCATCAGATTGGAGCAGCGCTGGCTAACGGCTTTGACAATCCGATCCTCTGATAGGGGAGCTGCGGTGTCAAGATTGCGGAGCTAAGCCCCGCCCCCTGTTTGAAGGGATCATTCACGCTAAACGAAGAAGTCACTCTATTGGCTAACTTTGCGTTACTTTAAACAGACCGCTACTGGATTGGGTGACAAGATTTTGTTATATGGTGGATAGAAAACGTTGTATGAAAGTGCATAATCCAGAAAAATAAATGTTTTCACCTCTGGTTTAATTTGTAAATTGCAATGAAAATTGTAATGTTGATCCATAGATGATGCAGTAAAATGATTAATGACGGCACACTAAAGATGATCAATATTAAATTCGTAGGTTATAGTTTCTTTAAAGAAGTCTATATTATCCATAAACATCTGGTTCATTCTGCTTCATTACTTTTCTTTGCTGTTTTTGTGTAGAAACGCACACACGTTTCTATGTTGCGAAACAATTTAAAATAAATAAAAACACTAAACCATACAGACATTATAATATATAATTCAATAAAATATCATAT